>JABBWD010000054.1:0-265124 GCA_016628565.1 Suillus placidus
TCCGGCCATTCCCACATTCGATATTACCATTCCCGGCCCAGTGAGTACTCTATCCATTTGCAAAATTGTCCATCAACTAACGGATCCCACAGAACAACCCCTGCCATTTTTGCGTCAAGGAAGACTGGCCCTGCACGACTCGTCTGGACAAGAGGACCGGCCAGCCCTGTTTATCTTGCGTCCGTTGCTCCACCAAGAAGATCAAATGTGTCCCTGCATCTGTTGGATCCCCGCCTAAACGCGTTCGAGGGAAGGTCTGCCACCCCCTGGACGCGCTCCAAGACACCTGCCACAGCTCCCTCCAAGGCTCCGGCTGCCTCGCAGTCAAGGGCACGAACTCGTAGTCAATCTTGTGGAACGTCCCGCACTCCAGCAAATCCCTGCTGCGACTACACCCAAGGTGCAGTCACTTGGTCGCAGCAAGACCATCACTGTCAAGAAGACACCTGCACCTGCACCTGCACCTGCACCTTCCCCTTCCCCTGCCCCTGCCCCTGCCCCTGCCCCTGCACCAGCTCGTAAGTCACCCGAATTGTTAATGACCAGCTGACCTTATTTTTTGCTTAGCTGTTCCGTCTGCGAGCTATGCAGTGCCTCGTGCAGCACTCAATGTTCCCATTCCGGATCTTCATTCCATGACAATCGCTATTCGGGATGCTGCAGCTCGCATCGCCGTACTTGAGGCTCGTGTCAGGGAGCAGGATGGTAAGATTGATACCCTGCAACGCCTCCATGAGAGCCTCCAGCACAAAGTGGTCGACCGGCACCCTTCATTTCCACTTCCGGACTCGCCTGGTAATGCAACCCTTTTGCTTGATCAATCTCTTGACATCCCGTCCATGTCACCCCTTCCCTCCGCACTTCCTAACCTCATTAATCTGGACATGGGAGTCATGGAACCCACCAACATGAAAGTTGAGGATCAATCCGCCATGGTAGGACTCGTGTTTGAGCCTAGCGAAGTTCTGCCTGAGGGTCCACAGTTGTCCGGCGAACATGTGGTTCCGGATGATCCGGTCACCCTTTTGGCAGAATATAATTCTGTTGATGAGGAGATGGATGTTGAGGTGAAGGATGAACCTTCTGGTGAGGAGGTTAAAATGGTGACATAATTGCTCAGTGATAGATGTACTTAGAACTTTTTCAATGCATGTTGGCTATGCCACAATTGTCTTGTTGAATCACCAATTCCTGATACCCAGAACTCGAAATTGTAGATTACTTGATATTTGAGTAAATATTTTATTGACCCCCGAACCCCGACATTGTGGACTGCCGGGACTCGGGGTTCGGGGTTCGGGGGTCGGGACTCAGCACTGAAAAATTAGGGGGTATAGACAAAAATTGATTTACACATTTCTGAAAGATATCTTTTTCTTTACAGATATATGAAAAGTTGATTGAACCATTTTTGAAAATTGTCTTTTCAAATATCGAGTCCCGAGTCCCGAGTTCCGGGACTCGGGGTTCGGGACTCGGGACTTAGGGGGTATAGACAAAAATTGATTTACACATCTTTGAAAGATATCTTTTTCTTTCCAGATATATGAAAAGTTGATTGAAATATTTTTGAAAATTGTCTTGTGCATCTCAAATATTGAGTCCCGAGTCCCGAGTCCCGAGTTCCGAGTTCCGGGACTCGGGGTTCGGGACTCGGCACATTGAAAATTAGGGGGTATCAAAAAAATTTGATTTCCACATTTCTGAAAAGATATCTTTGTGCAGTCTCAAGATATCTTTCCGAAATATGGAAATCAAATTTTTTTGATACCCCCTAATTTTCAATGTGCCGAGTCCCGAACCCCGAGTCCCGAACCCCGAGTCCTGGAACTCGGAACTCGGGACTCGGGACTCGGGACTCGATATTTGAGATGCACAAGACAATTTTCAAAAATATTTCAATCAACTTTTCGTATATCTGGAAAGAAAAAGATATCTTTCAAAGATGTGTAAATCAATTTTTGTCTATACCCCCTAAGTGTTTAAAAGATGTTACACCAGGGGTCAGGTGTGGGGTTTTCGGCTTCGGTACTCGATTATCTGTGAATGGCACGCATGGTCCATTCATGTTTTCGTGCTTACAGGTGTAGAGTTCAGTGGTCGATTGTAGGTATATGCACTCATAGTGTGCATGTATCCTACGTGTTTGATTCACTGGTGACTACATCAGCTGTATGTCTTGATGAAATGTATCTAGGCTCACCCATATATGTACCCGTCTATCACTATGTAATATCCCCCATGTCGGCCCACCCGTCTATGTAATACAACCCACATCGGCCCACCCATCTATGTAATACATCCTACGTCGGCCCACCCGTATATGTAATACTCCCCCACCTTGGCCCACCCGTCTATGTAATAAATATTTTACCACACCCTCGGCCCACCCATATAAGTAATATTCCACCACGTCGGCCCACCCGTCTATGTAATACTCCCAATGTCGGCCCACCCGTATATGTAATACACCCCACATCGGCCCACCCATCTATGTAATACACCCCCCGTCGGCCCACCCATCTATATAATAATATTTGCCTTACATCACTCTTCAGCCCGGCTGTCTATAATATCCTACTCCACATATTACCCAGATGGGCCCACCCATCTCCATGAATGATCATATTCCCCGGCCCATCCGTCAACATCAAGGATATATATATCATTGGCATACATGGGCCCACCCGTCTCCATCGGAAATAATATTCCTCCCGGCCCATCCATCATCATCGAGGATATACACAACATGGGCCCATGGTCCGCTGGCCCGTCTTGTACGGGATATTATGTAGGTCGGGTAACCCGTATAATACGGAATTTGTCACTGAAGGGGCTCAAGTGACGTCGGGAAAAATTAATCATGTGACCATGACACTGGCATGAGTACTAGTGACTAGTAGTCCGAGTCACAGTCACACTTCCGAAGGCATCTTTACCGCGGTATCATACTAGTAGTGTCCAATCGTGTACATACTATGAAGGTCGAGCAGTTTGAAGTGCTTCAACGTTATCAGCTTGCATCAAAATAAGATCACTCCTAAGAATATCGATCTCAGAAGAGCAAGGTGTCGAGAAGCGGTTAGAGTTGGTTGAAACTCTGCGATCTGTGACCGAGGGGCCTGGGAAGGTTAGTCTGTCATGCCATGGAACATCAACACATGCTCATTGTGCTTGCAGATTTTTCTTGAAACCCCCTGAGTGCGTGTGACTCTCGCTCTCTCCCATTATCATGAAACTCTTTCCAAGGTTCCAAACGCTTTGGCAGCTACAATCAAAGAAGCACTGCAAACAGCTTCGGATCTCCTTAGCGACCTGCAAGTGGAAACTTACTCTTCAATGGAGCGGAGAGAGAAAACGGAGTTGATTCTAGAGCAGATGAGGCTATTGATTGCTGTCGCTCGATTGAAAGATGCGGAAGTCCCCGCGAAACAGGGGAAGATTGCACTCGGAAGTGGTGAGCCGGAATGGGTCAAGGCCAAAGTTGGGGGCCGCAAAGTCAACAAGTCGTTCCTCAAGGAGAAAGCAAATGAGGTTTGTTCGATCATGGACCTGATGGGCGAGGCGTTCAATGACTGACTGGATCTAGGATCTCAAACTCAAATACTATGATCTAATGATTCAACAAGCTCTCCATCAAAGTGCGTACCTGGAAGTGGCGAAGCACTATGAGAAGGTTTGGGATACGCTGTCAATAAAGGACTCCGACCGTTGACGAGGGAGGTTAAAAACCCATGACTGTTCAGAATATCAGTTAAGCATCCTGCTGCGACATCGAACATAAACATGATGCACTCGATCGTAAGGTAGGCAGACTAGTTTTTCCACCAAGCTGTGATGAGCTCATGAGAGCCGGCCCACTGGTCAGCTCCGCATACTGTAAAGAAGTAACATTGTTGGATACAAGAACATAAAGAAGTCGGATGGAGGACTCATCGACCACGCTAGCACTCAGATGCGCCTCTGACGAAATGAAGTCCCTGCGATGACTGGTAGAATTGCCAAAATATTTCAACAAACATTTATCAAAAGGGAGAATAATCATTGGATTTCTACAAAATTACTGGATGCCGCAATGGAGCTATCAGATGCTACTTGCGCGAATAACTGAAGTCGAACATATCTCAAAATGAGAATTCATCAAACTCGTCCTCGGCTTCCTCTCCAAAGTCGTCAAACCCATCTTCAGACTCTTGTTCATCTTCCTCACTCTCACTCTCACCCTCTGACTCCTCATCCATAAGGTCAACATCCATCTGTTCGAGTTGCTGTTCTTCCTCTTCTTCGTGGCCTTCAGTATCGCTTCCGTCTTCATCAATATCCATAGCCTCCACTGGTGCTGCTGACCGGAGGTTGAGACAGTCTCTGACAGTCTTCCGCAAAGCTACTGGGTGACCTACGCCCATGTCGGTATAATGCAATAACATATTGCGGTCGACAAAACTAGCATTAGGATATGAGAGTCATTCAGCAATGAGAAGACACATTGTACTCACATCCCGACACAGTACACTTCCCAGTCATCTAATTCCCCATCAGGACAAGTTAAAGATTTTCCGTGGCGAAGAGAGCTTATACCCCGCCCCGAAGCAAATGCGGGAATTAAATGGGCTCCTTGAATGACTTGGCCTGGATCAAGGAATCCGAACGCGTCATAGTCCGATTCCCCCACAAATGCTACTTTGGGAAGGCGAGCGCACTGCATCCCAGACCGATGGGAAGTTAATGGAGCAAGCCATCTGACGTGAAGAACCTTGAGATGCTGTTTCTCGATTTGACCACCCCCTTGGAGCCATGTATCCATGTGATAGATACCCAGTATGTGAGCGTACCAATATGGGTGTCTAGGTAAGGCCTCTCCAGAAAGCACCATGACATCTGAGTGCAATCTAGGATTGATTGTGTCGTATTCGCGCCGCATGTCATAGGTTGTATAATGAACCCGCATCGTCTGGACCGAGTAGACTGTATTATTAGGAATTATAACCGAGTTACATTCCTCATCCGTGAATGTGCGATCGCAATGAGTGACGTCTAATTTATTCAACCTATACAAGATGTGATCCTTCAGTTTCGGGATAAAGTCCTGAAAGCTGTCATAAGTATTCAACTTCAAAGGTAAAGTGCGAATGTTTACCTTAGTGGCTGGGTCACCATCGTTGTCTTGGAGGAATGCAAACAACAAAACTGGATCGTTTCGATTGGTTGCAATATAATGATGATGCTTCAACACAGATGGCGCGGGAGAGTCGACTGGAGATTCACTACTTGAGGGGGAGGTACCCGCTGCTTCTGCAACTCGCCGTAAAACGCGATGCCTGCACTCGTGCTTTGCTAGCTGGGCTGGAGTGTCCAGCTTGTTTGTCAGCAGATAGAATGCCTTCAAGGCTCTGTGCGCCAACTCTCCCTAGGAAGACAACTTCAGATACTTGAGAGCTAGGAAAGAGTCAATGCCTACAATCTGGGTAGTGAATGAATCCATAGTCCCAAAGAGCTTGATAGTTCGCACATAATCGCCCATTGCATGAAACTTATAAGTGTTTAAGTTGAATTTTTTAACCCTTGGCTCAGGCGCACTAGAATCCGAGGGTGCATTATTGGATTTGGCGATCCTTCGTTGGCGGGCTGCCTTCTCTTTCAGCAGTTCTAAGGTGGTAAAAGCAGCGCAGGTAATGTCACAGAACTTCCGCAATTGTTTAGAAAGAACCTTGAATGTTTCATCTAGGAAACCTAGGGTCGAGTCTGAATGAATTCATAGCTTGGTGAGTGCGTGCCACTGAGCAAATCTGTATAAAATAGTCTGCACGATCATGTCATGGCTGGTGGGGAATAGCCCTTCGAATGCAGGTATAGCACACTAAAAAGAGATCGTCAGCAAGCTGAGTGGAGAATAGTTTGGTGAAGAACAACCTGCAAGATGTCTTCGAAGTCCCGAGCGGCCATTTTCTTCATCTCAGATGTGTTGTTCGCAAATGATCGGATTACCCCATTGCCGAAAGTTGGGACCTGACGAAATCTATGGGGCGATGACATTTGCTGTTATCACGTGTATACAAACTCCACCTACCTGAAGTCCAAGGTTGCAACTAGCTGATCCCCACATGGTAGCGCATAAAGAATTCTGACAAGGTGAGTGAACAGTGCTTTCCAGGTACCTAACTCACACTCGTGCATAAAGTCTACAACAAGCATGCAAAATGGGTCAAGGCCCAGTGGTCCCAGCTTCTTGACAAATGTATTCTGCGGGTTACTTGTCTGAGCCAGTGTGACAGAGCGGTAGGTACCTCGTACTTACCAGAACAGGTACCCACGAACCATTTCCTAGAGTCTGTCCAACCTTTGTACCGTCCACAGTATTTCCCAAATTATAAATATACTCTCGTGCCTTGACAATGTTGTTCTCAGCGTAGACCCGGAGATTTTCCATACGACTTCTCATGTCCTTGAGGAGACCTAGAAATGCGAACATATTCTTCAGTGTGAGGCAATGGGGACAGGGACATGAGCCCATGTCCTTGATGGTGGCAATCAAAACCCTGAGATGTGTTCAGTGATACATCTAACTGGAACAACATAAAATATTTTTCAGGGTAATCAGCTGAGTATGTGAATAAACGAGGAAATATCCTGCGAAACACTCCGTCAGCACATTTTAATACAATGCCATGATGGTATGCATGAAGAAAGTCTTGATCCAGTAAGGTATCCCAGCATCCATGAAACAACTCGCATCGACAGTGAGTATGAAGGGCAGCCATGCCAGTTTTCGATATCCGAGGTAAGCTACTCAGAACATCTTTGACCCTATCAGGCAACTGACGCGCAAATATGAAACTGATGCATGAATGATGCGGTGGGAAACTCACTGATGGTAAAAACCCCACGAGATGACATGTGCTGGATTTTGGTGCAGAACGTGCGTACTTGGTCAAATTTCCAAAATACATATAGAGGGGCCAGGCCTTCGCAGTTCCGAAGTTTGCCAGGTGCATGGCATCCGAGAAAAACATGAGGCCAGCAATTACCCGTTCCAGTGAACATCCAGGCTCCTTTGGAAGCTTCTGCAGCTCATCTTGAGCATTCAGCCAAGAGTCGGAAGTATATAGCTCATCAAAAATTCGCTCTTGCTGGTTCTTCAGCGGATCCTTCCATAGACGCTTGAAAGGCGAGAGGTGAAACGCACTTGCCTGAACGTCGGTGAAGGCTGATCGAATTACCTCGACGAGAGGGCGAAAATGTAATCCTAGAACGGAAAAAGGTATCGCATCACCTCCCTTTGACTTCATAGGAATCTGTATGGTGACGTCGGCCCAGATCCAGTCATCCGGAAATTCTATCTTTCTCCCCCTAGGGTCATTGTCCAATTCTTGCAAACTCTTCCTCGCCGAGAAGTTGTCTAGGTGCTTTATGTCAAAATCATCCGCCAGCATTACCTCCTTAACGAGGCGTGTGACTTCAGTCTCAGACTTCTGATTGCTCCCTGAATTCATCCAAGACATGAGTCGATAAATCAACATGTTAGGAAATGGGTATGGAGGTGGGAGGATGCCAGCTGGATCAGGCTCTTCCGTGACTCTTGGACATGTTGCCAAAAGTAGGGAAGACGGAATGAATTTATCTGGCTCGAAAGATGGGCGATGGGGGTAAAGTCGACAAAGTCCAAGGGAATTGAAGCTCGTTTGTAGTGTGTCTCGTAACATCAGTAAAACTCTTCAGATTCTAGATTGGGGCGGCAGGTCTGCATTCTGAGCAGGAGTGACACCAATATTATCGGAATAATTGACGTCCTCGTCAGAAAGAGAAACATCTTGGTAAGGCCTAGGTATTTGCCTCAGAGGGCGCGAAGGTTCATCTGATGAGCAAAAAATACAATCAGTGGATTAAAATTCGACAAAATTTCGAACTCTCGGACATACCCAAAGCATCATGGAACGTGTTTTCAAGATTATCGTTAATATCAGACATTTGATGCCGGCCCGGGTTCGAGGAGTCCCCCAGGTGTCCAAGACTCGAGGCCGCCATGGCTGTACCAGGAAACATGACGCTAGTCTGAGTTCCATGCTTGCTTGACGGTTGGCACGGAACAATGGGTTTAGGGTGGTTACGGTTATTCCCCATGTGCCGGATGGGTGATAATTTCGGGAGGTATGCAATAATGGTGTTGTCAAACTGTTCGTGACACGATTATGACTCTAGCAGGAAAAGACGACTCACTGAGGAACTGGCCAAGCCTTGATTTTTCAGAGGCACTGGACTCAGACTCACAGTGCATCTGGCCACTGCCTGTCTCGCCCTTTCCAGTCTTTTCTGACTGGCTATATATCTAGATTTTCGATAGTGTTGACATGTTGCACAATGCCTACTTAACCCCCGAGAATCGGCCTTGGCGGTATCATTGGATCCTTTCTCCCAGAAGCAGCCTGAAGCATTGCAGGACTCGGATGATGTTGTGACCATCAGTTCTGACTCGGAGTCAAGTTGATTTAACTTGAAGATGAAGAGCAAAAGCAGAATATGAAGGCATATAAGTTTTCCACGCATTCGACTCTTCACCGTTGCCGTAGCAGTGATCAACTTCAAGCTTGGAAGGCTGCTGCTGCTCAGGAGTGACTCTAGTGATAAGTTGGATGTAGTGTCTTGGTTCGTGCATTACATAGAGTATATGTGGCCTGACCGTCCCACACGGCACACATGATGCACTGTGAGCATCATCTAACTTGAATGCGGTAGTCACGAGTTTCCATTCTTACGTCTCGTTTGAACGTTAACAGGGCCACACTTAAAACAGGACGCTATGACAGGTGAGTTATGGAAGCAAATCTTGCATAGATGACTTTGGAATCCAAGACATCATGATGAGAGTCGAATACAGGCTAACTTGAACAACTACATCGGTAATTGGTAATAATAAACCGAATTGTTTATAAATAAATAACTTGAAATCACAAGGTGATATATCAGTCACTACCAATCGTACCAATGACCGGGCCTTTGCGTGAGACAAACGGTCATGTTGAAGTCAAAAAGATTGTTGGAAAATACATATGCAGCTGTTGGGTGACTGTCATCTCCACCACTTGATACCTAGTTTGATGATTGCACTAACCTCAGGTAGCTGAGAGACTCTCCGCACCTCCGTATTAATTTATGGCATCCCCTGAGGGCTGTGAGTAGTAGCTTGTCCAGTTCCGGAAGTATTCCCCAACTTGTGGCACCAAGTTACAGACGTCCTCGGGAGTCGTGTTCTCTGAGGCCGGGAGCCAGGCCTTCGTTAGCGTCTTTGAGGGGAGCCCCTTCTCAATCGCCTCCTCTTCAAGCATCCGCTCTTGACCCAATCTCTCTCCCTCTATGGAGGGATCCTGGACATCCGATATACACTCCAAGGGCAGCTGCAATTTCCGCTCAGCACTGATCTCCTTCAGTTGCTCGAATTGTGTGTCTGCAATATCAAAGGCCGTGAAATCATGAGTGTATGGAGCGATGACGAAGTCGGAATCGTCTTCGAGCTGATTCCTGCTACACTTGACCAAGATCCTTTCTAATAAGGAAGCTTCTGCCAGGCTATCGACATAATCCATGTTACAATTCTTGAGAATCTGTTGAAGAAGAACTGCGTGCTTTTCAGCCGACTCAAGCTCCCAAGCTGATGTGAGAGCGCGTAAGCACTTGAACTCGAGATCAGCTTTCTTGGTGATCACAGCGTGATAGACGGTCTCGTCTGGCATATGCTTCATGCCTCTCTTAAATAGATCACTGCCCTGGGAACATGAATGTCAATATGGCATGATCTGGAATATTGATAATGCTAAATACCTGCTGGACATCTGCAAGATTCAAATAAGCCTCATTACGCTTCAAAATATTCTTTTCCACGAAGCGGGTTTCAAGGACAGAAGGAGCATGTCCCCCCAGCTGATAGGGATTGAACCTTGACCTAGAACGTCTTGCATAGCAGGACATGTTGCGTATTACGGAGGGAAGGCGCGGTGTATGAATGACACTGTCTTCACATATCCGAGTCCTTGGTGATTGTTGATTGGAGGGTATGGGATCCATTATCCTCTCATAGTGAGGGCACTTGTTTCTAGGAGTGTCATTCTGCACAGATTGATGGCCACTTCCATACAGATCAGACACTGCACGATGATGATCAACACCAAATTCATTGTGAGAAATAGGAATAGTGAGGGAGGACATGCTCAGTTTGCTTGTCAGCAGTGTCGGACGGTTGTGGTGATTTTGAGCAAACACATAATAGTGTGAGAACTAGCGGAGTTGAGTTTTGACAAGCCAGTCCGTGATACTACAGTTAGTAATCTACTTGCTACCCTCACCAGGTGAAACTATCAATGCACCACACCTAGTAGTAGTCTTTCCGATGCTGCGGCATTAATTGACGCCATAAAACCCTTAACCCAACCGTCAACGTACCCATCATAGCTATATTTGGTATGTCGCGAGTCGCCAGGAATGACTCTACTTTTTAAATTGTCGTGCCCAACATTAAGGGAGCCCATGGAGATTGGCCGGGAGCGCAGTTATTCCTGTATGATATTGCAGATGATAGAACGAGGCAATGACTTGGATGACTGTCGTTAATATGCTACCCCGGAGAACATGGCACTCGTGATTGATTAGCTGGTGTTGTCCTCACTCAAGCTTCAAGCTTCAAGTCTCGTGGACTCGGATTTAGCCAGCAAGTTGATGTTGCGAGGGCAAGGGGTCCTCCTAGATTTGTAAGAAGAGGCAAGGAGCCTCCTTATTCTGTTCTGTAATATTTTGCCCTATGGATAGTCACCCATTTGCAAGCTTAATGATATACCCGGGCCATTGGGTCAACGATCATGTCATTAGAATCGAAAATGGGTACTAAAAGCAAGGAGTTGAACAGCCAGAAAGTAAAGAAGACTTAGAAGTGTGAAGTGTGTGCATCAAGATGTACGGCACGACTGAGTCAGAAACATAGAAACACTGAATTAGATGGTGAAGGTGCTGCGGCCGCTACCTTCATTGAGTTACACTCTGGTAACTAATAGTAGATAGAATCAGCGAGTGAGTACAATCCGCAGCGGCATAGAAAATGACATACCTTGTGACTACTCAAGATTGTCAGTCTGCACTCGTGCCCTCTTTTTCCCTTTCGCCTTCCTTCTCGCCTTCGCATGTTCTCCCTTCATGTGAGCTTTACAGACATGAGTGTGAAAAGTATATGCAGCGCCGTCTGACATGCCAACTTTATCCACATAAAACTTACTACTAAAATGCACTGCGGTCGGCAGATAGAATATGCCACGTTCTTTTAGCCTATCCTTATACTGCAAGAAATGCAGAGCAGGGTAGCGAAGATCAATGCTCGTAAGGATATCGCCAATATCATCTTGCGGTGGTTCATCTTCATCGGTTTCTTCGTCACTCTCCAAGTAGAGTGCATATGTCCTTTCGAGAGCTTGGGGGGGGTCTCCCCCTTGCCATCTGAAGAGTGTACTATTAGAGGCACACATGTCATTGATGGCAGACGAGAGGTGGACGTGATTGTGAATAATGGGCGAAATAAGCTCAGTGGGCACACGTTGAAGTGATGGCGCAGTTCGTTCCTTATGTGTCTTGCGAAATTTGTCGAAATGGGGTGTATTCGGTAGAGTAACGCAGGAATTATCCGAATCTCGAGCATCATGCTAAAATTCATGAGTCTCATGATATGGTATGCTTGGTGGCAAAGTAGACACCACAAAGCACGTACCAGATATTTTGCCCATTCCTGCAGGTCTCAGGTACACAACAGATAGTGAGGAGTGTTCGACTGTGATGTATCCACCCAACAAAATCAATTGTTCGAGTCCCCCAGGCCCAGTCGATGCTCGGAGCACAACAATTTGCTCTTGACATGCTCAAGTTCTTTCGTATATGGCAAAAGTGATACATCGGACGCCGAGCTCTGCTCGCCTGCAGAACATGTAACTGCTTCTTGTTTTGCTGGCTTCCCTTTTAGCACAGGCATCTATGACCAAGTTATTGTCATGTCGAACTAGCCAATTGCGATCACCAAAGGACGTATGGTATTAACAATTTCGATAGCAGATTTCTTCCTTTTCCTGCCAGACATATGCTCAGTCCATGCAGCTTTGAAAGCGCTGTTGAGATCTTGAGAAGTTAAAAGCTGATGTGAGGGGTCCATGCGGCGGGCTGTAGACAGCCGCCAACCCAAGTGCTCATACGACTTTGGTACGTTCATCGTGGCCTTTGTAGAATCCAATATATCCATGGGGTGGTCTGATTTGGAATAGAAACAGACCACGTAAGTCGTAGATATGTTCCGATCTGTAGTGTTCAAAGGGATCCGAAACTCAACTAGAGAACAATGTGAGTAATGGCTTGCTGTGTCACCATTTGAGATGATGAAATTACCTTTCTCCAAGTCAAGAGGCCGCTTGCTGAGTCCTTCTACTTGACGTCCTTTCAGAGCTTCTGAATCGGAATAAAATATGTGAACGGCATGCATGCGATTGATTTCTTCATCACCAATATCAGGCAATTGCTGACAGGCACCAAGCAGATAGGCCATAGTTTGAAGCCGAGTTCGTCGAGCCGCAGAGGAAATGGAATTGATGCTGTTGTTTATGTTTTGCGCTTGATCATTAACTCAGGAATCATGGCAAGCCTGAGTGGATTCAGGGGATGACTCTGTGTCGGACTCCATCATCATGATGCACTCAATGACTGTGACAGGCTGGACTTACTTTGCTACTGTCCGAACCCAACCTTTATATAATTGGCAGCGTTCAGATCCTGAAGTTCTGGGCTGGTCAAATCAATGTTAGAGTTCTAGGGTCAAGATGCGGAAGCAAGTTTCAATGTCATGAATGGTTGATTGACAAACAGGTAACCCGCTTGAAAAATGCAGTGGATATATACAGTGTACATAGATGTCCAAATACAGTATTTGAGGTGGTGTAGTATATGGCTGCCAAGCCTGTGCAGGACCGGTTTGAACGACCAGTTACGGATACTATTAGATACATGTCTAGATATAGAATACTCTGTGGCAAATTTGTGGGCCTAGGCTGAGCCCACCATCTTTGACAGATACATCCGAAACTTGAACACCCACAAATTGAATGCGCTAGGCTGTTGATGGACTCGGAAAGCCCGTCACCCACCGCTACTAGCAGCCCAGGTAAGTTTTGTTTGAATAGCAGGAACGTGAGCTGATATTGCACAGGCTCTTCTGGCTGTAAGTCCGACTTGGAGTCATTTGTGATGATGATCAGACTGTATCATATGCTAACTCGCACGTTTGCAGCTGTCCAACTCGCCAACTCCAAGTGGTATTCTCTCTCATCTCCTGCTGCACTCTCAACACCTCATTTGTGCCACCATTGCATGTCTATAGCAGGCCGCCATAGCTGGGCTGAGCACAAGAATCACAGTAAGTACTACATCTCTGAGTACCGGCCTTTAACGAGTTGACCATATGTCTGTTGTGGTGCTCACTTGAAGCAGACTATGATTACATGCCATCACAATGACTCAGAGGCGTATAGACTCTAAAGTTCATATGCATGTGTCAAACGATGGTAGGAGGCTACTAGTTATTATGCCACGATGAAGCTAATGATACCGAAAACGTTTCAGCATGCTGGCATACCTTGGACTACCATAAAAGGTTTGAGATATGTCGAAGAAATTTTCATTTTCCATGTTACCATGTAAGGTCAATTTCCACCTGCTTATTTGAGTTTAGCTCATCGCCTTCTACCAGGTCATTAGTGTAGACGGCGAGCATATAAGGCAGCCTCTAACAGTGAAGTTCTCCCTCATTCGCATTTCCACTTTCTTTCCTCAATCTCAACCTTGCAAGTATTTAGTATGAGTCTACCCGGGGACGGTTCTGCGGGAGACGATTCTGCTCTTATCACTGCAGAAGTATCGCTTTCAAGTTGGGTCCCGACAACTCCTCATGCCAGGGCGAAGCGAAGAATTGCCACCCTTACGGAGGAGATCGAAGCCTTGAAGCAGGACAAGGCTATAAAACAAAGGTTAGCACGTTCTTAACCTCAAACCAGACTTATACCTTATCTTAGGAAAACAACTTATTATGTTTCACAGGGGCGAGCCATCTGTCGTATGGTTGCCCTCTACAGTCCCATAGAGGATTTTGTTGCTGCAAATGATCAGTGTTGTGAAGACACCGACAGCGAAAACACTACAGAGTAAGTACTCATCGTGTATATCGCTATGTCCGTGTTCAAATTTAGGAGTAGACAAGACCACCTTCAACATGGCTACATTGAACTCACCAAATCATTACCATGGATGCACGGCAAACTAGCAAGTCTTGACTAAGGAGTCGGAGGAGATGCTCAAAAAGGTGACTTTCAACATCAATGTGTCACACTTGATTGCTCATTCTTGGTGTAGCTCAAGCAAGGCGCAGACTCAGCTCGTGGCGACGACACAGGAACGCTCAAGGACCTGGTTGTGTCATGGGTTAATATTCAGTGTTGCCCGACTCCACTCATCAGGGCCGATGACAAGCATCATCGAGGCTTCGTCAACGATCCATGTGGGAAACTGCTCTGCCCTGCAGAATGGTGCTGGGAGGACCCAACGTAAGTGGCCATCCTCATTGCTTGCACGTTGTTGACGTTTTTATATAGTGTCAGGGCTGGCATTTGCGGCCGCACAACTTCTTTCATCGTTTCTGAAAACTCGTGGCCAGCATTCATGTACGAAAATTATGAAGCTAATGCCGAGAATTTGGAGCACGGGCTCATGAAGTCGAAGTTATTAGTTATGGTGAGCGATCTAATCCTCCGAACTGATTTAAGCTCATTGCATAGCAGGGGTTCAAGGCCATTTTCACATCTCCCTCCTCTGCCAATGAAGTGGATGGCAATGGCAATGGTGCTGATGTCATTGAGAATTGCCGACGCGCTCGGAGGCGGTCGGATCAAGCTAAAGTCAAGATGTGCGTCGCTTCTATTATAGGTATGAGGAAAGTAACACCTCACGCAATTGCGTACATTGCTTGCCAAGTAAGCGCCGATACTTGATTGATTCTAGCGTGAAACTGAAACCTGCAGATTCGATTCGCACTTTCCAACATCACTTCCTGGCATACTGTAGATGGGGACTTTGACTATCAAATTTTCTGGAATAATATCGTAGATTTTTTCGAGGACCCCCCAGGTGCAGCTGCACAATCCAGGATAAATAAGCTCCTTGAGTGGTGGACAAGGTAAGCCATCGGCGTTAGTGATTCGTTCGGATCGTTAAACTGGTTCTGTGCAGGAAAGTCTAAAGTCTTCGGAAGAAACCATCGACAGGACCTGACACTTGACGTTATTTCCAAAATGTCAGTTAGTGCTCTTGCTGCTCAGAGACTACAGATGGAGGATGCCACACTCAACTCCGACTAGTTACTTTACATTTTCTGCTCGTCCATTCACTCTTCCTATGTCACTATATTAATACTCTTAACTTTTTATATTACAAGTATGATATGTAATGTCTCCATACTCGATTGAATCACGTGTTTTCTAAAACATGGATCAGTGTGACACTCATGCAACTTCTGTGCAATATCTGTTTATTTTCGCAGCTGACTGATCCTATCGATTCAATAAAAATGTCTGGTACTGCTCGGAAGTCCCCAAACGAGTGCTTCGATAATTTTTCACAAGTGAGAGCAGAATTGCGAGTGAACAGAATACTCGAGCTCAGATGCCGGATAATGGAATGCTAACTTCCTCTATTCTCAGGTCCCCAGGAGGGTTGTTTTTCTCACTTGATAACAATAGTTCCAGATGGTGAATAGGTTTGCTTGTGTTAGTTAGGCTGAATCTGAGAAGTGCAGCACAACCATGCACACCTTTGTCATCTCGAGCATTCATGCCAACAGCGTGATTCAAGCTTCAGTTCCTGAATAGGCGTACTTATGTTGTTTAGGCTAGATCCAAGGAGTGCAGTGCAGTTATGAACATCTCTTACAGGTCAAATATTCGTGCTAATGGTGTGATTCAAGCTCTACTTCATGAATTTGCGTGCTTCATACGAATAAGCTGGATCTAGGGAGTGCAGGGCAACTATGAATATATCTGAATGCTGTGCACAGCTACGACAGGACCATGATGCATGGCACAATACATACGATGGCAATAGAACAGTAAGCTGGGTACTGAGGTTGATACATAACCTCCGCTGCCGAATGTGAAGTTAGGGTACATTTATACCACGATGCAGGGTTCGCGCATAACTCTAACTTCTTGGGACGCAGTCGTAAGTAGTATACCACTGCCAGCCATTAGTTATTCAGAGAACATCGCCTTGACATTTGAGGATGACACAAATTGATTGTCGCCTGCCTGTTGAAACAAACCTCAGCTGCTGCGCAAAGGCATAGCTTTTTCACTCGCATTCCCAATTCATTGCTTTTCAGCGAAGACTGGGAAATCTATGCATTGAGAAATCGTGTGTACTCTCACATACCTTGGAACTGTATTTGCGCTCCGTATAATGCATGGTTCTGTGCAACAGTTTACCAACAAACATTTTGCGTGCGCAACTCCGCTGCTTATATGTCATTGCAACTCGGCGTCCATTGAGCAGTGATACCTACTTTAACGCAACTCTGGACATTGTCTCTACTCTATGCAATATACCACTCAAAGCGACACTCGTCGAACATTCGGTCAATACAGACAAACTATTCATTGAGAATTAATGTCTACTGTTACTCACACTTTTTACCAGAGCAAGTTACTCGCCCATTCGGTAGTCATCCGCAGCAAGCAAAGATATATTGTGCAAAGACCAAATGACACCGTTCTCTTCACTGATGAGCATCGCCCGAGTGTCTCATAGTTCTGCACGCTGCAACCTCCTTCCTTGTCCTTCTCAAACCAGGCTCATATTCCAACGCATGAACCTGTGCGAGCACATTGTTTCTTAGACCCGTCCAAGTGAAAAAGTCCTCGAGGCAAATAGGGCTACCAGGCCTGTGTGCTTGCAAATTAGTCTTTCCTCGACAATGCCAAACATTCCCATGTGAAAGCGGTTGGCAAATTTACGCTGATTGTTGTGATGCTTAACAATATATTACTTTAAATACCATTCTCATTTGTTCACAGGTTCTCTGATGGCAGGTCGGCTAGTGGTCGCAACTTGAAAAACGGAATCTTACTTTGATTATAAAGATTATCGCCTCGAATACATCACTGGCCTTCTTTGATAGCAATGAGCTGGCGAAGATGCTGGATCTAACAGACTGTGTTGAGGGTTAGACTTGCTTCGGGTGTTTTCAATTTCGACCCAAACTAAATGCTCAACCAGGCAGCATCGATAAAATTCATGCTCACTCTGTATGTGTTGTAGGCAAGTTTTTTTTTCATGGATGACAACAGTATATTGATCTACTCCTTACAGCTCGGTTCATGAGATTGTTCAGTATGGATTTATCCTTCGATTCATGAAAAAAACTGATAACGCCCAGCCAAAGTCAAATACACAAACTTCTGTGGACAACCTGGCGTGCTCGTTGACGCCGACAGATCCATCTATTACAAAGAGGGCCGCGAGCGCAAAACACTCATCTTCAGGCTCTCCAATCTAATCCTCTGGTATGGGCCACACAAGCACTATAAGTGTGTACAGAAAGTATTTGTTGACGAGATCATCAACGCCCCATGCTGGAAGGACTTTATTACACAACTAGATAATGAGTGGACGGGGTTCATGCTCTATGTAAGTGCTCGATACGTATTGAGTGCAATTGAAGACTTGGTGTCACTGGAGTCCACCGTTATGTTGGCTGTTGATGTCAGTTTCCTTGCAGTGCCTAGCATCATCCATCCCTCCAGCTCCTCGTAGACATCTTCCAATATCGCGGTGTTCATGTCAGCTCTTTGTTCTGTGGGTTCGCTTGTGGTTGCTGTGCTGCTTGTCGACCAAAGTCAAGACTATCAGACTGCCGAAGGCGGGGTATGCGATCTTTTTTTTCAGTTAATGAGCCTCGCTGATCATACATATCCAGGCTTTGTACATGTCCCTGATGACCAACGCAATTCCCAGCATTGAAAATGTGGTGTTGATGCATAGCTTGCCGTTTGCACTCCTTATATAGGTGTATGTCCTAATGCCCCGCGTATCCATCCCAGAGCTCTGACCTTAGTATGTCGTCAGGATGGTATTCTTTGGCCTCGCTTTGTCTATCCTCATTTTCGGTACCAGTGACGTTGTAACGCTCGCGAAGATGGCCCCTGGATGGGCAATAGTCATGATATTCACATTGCGGTCTATGATGACCACTCCTATTGGCTGAATTTTGCAAAAATCTTGCCCCATCAGCCAAAACGCGTTGTCCGATATCTGTGTGACTCAAGTTGGACCAGGCGCTCAGGACCACACGACTTCAGCACTGGGACTGTAGATGATGCCCGAGCACCAAATGCTAATGTTGACAGTGGACCATCTCAGATCTTCTGAGAAGTGGACATGTCAACAGATGAGCCACTATTTGTCTTCTTGGGGCATGCTGCGGATTTTGTGCCACCCGAGCGCATCACACTAGTATCAATCATACCGAATGACATCAAACGCTATGATAGAAAAATTAGAATGTAAGACGGTCACCTATCCATAGAGAGATGTTGACGTAGTGATGCTGCTCATGGAATGAAATGGGTCTATTAACTCATGCTGTGAAGAAGTTCCAAGCTTGAGCTCAGTGTAGTACTACTAAGTAAAGACAACTTGCTTGTCGCTACCATAGACAAGCTGTGTGGTATCATTGGGAAGTGGACTGTGATTGGACTCCATGGACACAATAAAAGCTGTGCTGACGGCGGAGAACAGACCAGACTGATTGAATGTCAATCCAAATACAAGGCAAAGGCGATCATGCGAAACTTACAAAGATTAACATGATGTCCATGTCACCGTTGTATTGTTCAAAGAACCTGCTGTCGTGTTCCTCGGCGGCTCTTTTATACAGTCCCAAGAAACGAGAGCGGTCGTCCTTGCCAGTCCTCGAAGCAATTGTTGAGTCCTTAAGAACATCTAACACTTGCCTCATGATATTCACTCTGCGGGTATAGCATTGTCAGTCGTGACCCCTTAGCTTATTTGAACCCTTGCATTTCACTTGGACTTTGGTCCTCATTGTCAAATGGGGAACTGAGATTCCAGGAAAGTTGCAACTCACTCATCAGCAGGTTGTAAGGTACGTGCTCATCAAGGTGGGCGCTATGCACAGAGGCGCCGTCTGTGCCACCATCTTTTGATGGTCTTCTGCTACGTTTTGAAGTGATTGATGCCCTCGACATGAAGGGTTTCAGAGATGGAGCAAAGGCTCGGGAAGAGTCTGAGGTGAGAGTGCAGAGATGAGTAGTATTACACAACCAACCTGCCAGGCGGCTATAGAATATCATGGGCCCTCCTTTATCATATCTCCTTCCATTAGGGGCTCGAGTGCGCGGTTACGGGCGGCAGCCAAGAATTCGATAAGCTCCCTCCCACCCAAATAGTCTGGTCTGGTTATGGTCTCGTCTCCTGTGAGTATGCGCCGAGACACGCCCATGAGTGCAAGGTCTGCATCTAGTTTTTGAAGAAGCTCAGGAGAAGTAGAATAGTGAATAGGATGAGAGAGTTGCGCCAGTAGGAAATGACTAGTTCATTGTTGTAGAATAAGGCAACGATGAATATTTTTATCTGACAATGCACGTGAGTCGGAAATTCCGGAATGATTCAGCATTTCCAAAAACGTAATTTTTCGTCCTGTTACAACGTTTTGATCAGCTTATCGTGCGTCAAAATTCTTCACTTACCTCAAGTAAACGAGCACCGCTCATATTACCCAGCCCGAGGTATCTGTTTGCACTTTAATTTTTCTTATCAAACTAACATCTACTTGTTACTAAATTTGTAGTACATAGCGCCTTTTCTCAGTCACGTGAACATGTTTGCACGTGCTGGACGCATGCTCATTGCTTAATTCAAGGGATTATCAAGACTGTTCGGCTGTGTGATGCAGTGACTAGGCAGTTGCTGCGCGCCGAGTCAGATCATTCAGCATTCTCAGATGAACATCCCATCATGCATCCCGTCGAGTCCATCACTACCATGACATGGGACACTTGGAACAATCACCTCATTCGCTTCTCATCCAACCCTATCCATGCGCTTTGCGACTCCTCTGAGCTAACGGAGGGAGCATCCCGTGACGACCGTAGTTCGACTCCCTTTTTCCTGAATAGCGACAGTGGGTGGGTAGTAGGGCCCAAATGTCGGCTGTTATTCTGGGTACCACCCGCCTCTCGACGCCTATTTTATAGCCCTGGGTGTGTATTAGTGATACCCAGAGGAGGTCCTGAGCTTGATTTGAGTCGCATGGCACATGGACAATACTGGCAAAATTACCAAGAGGAGTAAGTCTCTTCAAGCCCTCTCCCTTCCTCGAACTTACTCAAATCAACACTTGCAGAGGTCTTGGTAATGACGATGATTGCAGCAATGGATCCATTATGGAATGTTCAGATACAATTTAGATGTGACCGAGTGTACGGTGGATCATACTTCATATTCAATTCTATACCCAACACCAGGACCCCGGCTGCTCCCTATACCGCATGTCCGCAAATTTTCAAAATTTTCCTTGCGGGGCGCAACACTTTTGAGGCTTGCGGGGCGCACTTCGGACATGCATGGTAGCCAAAACATACCAAAAAAGGAAAATTTCCGAAACATATTGCCGTGCTACTGAAGTACCTAGGCAAACCTGCGGTTCTGCTTCTTGCGAGACCGTACCGCAAACTGCGACACAAGAATCTCGCGCACTGCCACCATCCCAGCTGCTTCCCACCTGTAGACAGTGATAAATTTATGTTTTACGGTGTTTCATAGACTTCAAACTTACCGTTCAAAGGCCCATGGTTTCATAGCATGATACCGGCCCTCTGAGACATTGAGCGCGGATGTTCCGAGATTGTAGACAAGCTCCTTGATACTGGCAAGTGTCCATAAGTGTCCTGTAGACTTACTGTGGTGCCAAAAAGAGTTTTCATTTTCTTCGGGATGTGTCTTCCAAAAAACCAAAATTTAGTGTGAACAAGCAGTGACAAAACAACAGCTTGCCTGAATAAAAATACGTAGTCCTATGTTCGTCAATGAAGGAACATCTTTGCTGTCAGCAAGGAGAACACTCTCGTGTCGAGTGCCTTTACCGCCACCATTCTTCTTGTACATACAGACCACTTGGCCAAGATAGCGGCCCTGCGAGCGTTGCATGATGACATATGACCCAATCGCTAGTGGTGATATGTCATTGACATTCCGTGTCATAATTCCAGGAACTGAAGTGCAAAAAGCTCAAGTGCTGTTTCCATTCGAGGAACCATTGCAGACAGACAAGATCCTTCCCCGACATCTTGCTCGACGTGGGCAAAGGTATTCAGAAAGTCGTGTATAAGGAGAAAGTCTGCCTGACTCGATTTCGAAGATAGTAGACCTCCTTCTTGTCCCCAACCGAAGATGGCATGAACGGGAGCATGAAGCTCCTCCCAGTGGTCTGCAGAATGCTGGAGTGTCAGGTGTTTAACTCCGAGGATACTCTCAGATGCTGGGCCTTGATTGCTGACTGTCAGAGCAACTTTTTTCAGCTCGTCTAGGATGTTTTGCCAGGTCATAGCACAGACTTCACGAGGGTGCAGGGGTTGGATGATACAAAGAATGGTTTAATTCTGGTTTGACTACCACAACTATTGCTACCAAATGTTCTGCATAAGTGTACCATATGTCAGTAAACATAGCTACATGGTGAATCCCTTTGTCAGTTTGTAGTCAACCAGTGCCTGTTTAGGGAAACCGGACATCTGTTTGAGCTTTGTCATTGGTCAGCGAACGATTGGCATGACCTCAGATCCAGGATCCACGGCCTCTCGGGGCGCTACCGACGGACATGAGGTATGTGCTACAGGCTTCCGAGGCGCAACGTTTTGGACCATAGGATGGGTGATTTCGAAGACTTGTGAGGCGCTACCGGTGGACATACAGTATAGGGAGCAGCCGGGGTCCTCCAACACCTAGTCCGAGTTCAGGTTGTCCAAGCGAACGACTTGAGCTAACTGTGTGGCGCTCATGATGTTCGTGCCGGTTTTGTGAAAGCACGGAACGGTGGACAAGGAATGCTATTTCCTTCAGAGACACGTGCGCCGTGGATTGTGTTGAAGTGTATAGCATTGATGCTTCTTCATGGCGGACTGAGAAGTTAAACAGAAGGACATCGTAGTTGCGGTCATCTATGGTCGTTCAAGTTCCCTTTGCACCAAGTACATTCAAAGTGGGCTGAAAACAGGGTGGGATGAAATGTGTAGTTCATTGTGTACACTGTATAATACAACATATAATCGCGGTATCTACGACGAAGGCGGTGAGAACGAGAGTACCGTGGAAACGAGGCGTGTATGGATGATGTGAGCTGTGAGGCGTGAAAAAACAGCTGGAAGAAAAAAAGTACCAGGCAGCGAGTAAGCGAACGGTGGATGAAATTAAGGCAATGCGAAGAGTGGGAGATATGTAGCATGAGAGGTTCCGGCACGATAAATGTCAGAGGGTGATATTGGACGCAGGTGCACCAGGGTGTCACAATGAGTGTCCTCGTCGATAGCCGGATTCTGGAGAGTCAACAGGAAGAGTCTAACGACAACAATTGAGTTCCATAAATCCGCATTGAACTCATGATAAATGTGTGACGATGTGAACCTTTGCATGATACTAAGAGAAGCAGAACTGCGACTCACAAAGCTATAACATAGCACGGGCAACTTTCTAAGAGGGCGTTCTTATTAATACAGTTGCTACGTGCATCTTCAACACACACTGCACAGGCCCGGAGCTCGCCCTTAGTCGCATATCGTAGTTATCATATTGACCACTTCTGTGGCCCACTTTATCCTCTTCAATGCAAAAATAGGAAGGCTCGGCTTAGCAGCATCTTCACCTCCGCTCCAGAGGCGTGCGCGTGAACATGGAAGCTATCGTAGTTGGAGGAGAGTTAATATGGGGGTCTTGCAAATATCTGCAAAGATTGACACGGGAGTTGCTTGGATGCTTTTTGAGACTCCGCTAATGTAAGCAATGTGCACAATTCAATCCATGCCAGATACCCTTGAAGCACAGACTTTTTCAGAGCGAATGACAGGACTGCCAGTGTTTGTATAATTGATAGATCTTGCGAAACTTCGTAATGGTGCTCAAAGTCCTTGCAGCGGCAGTCAATGCCGTCATTGCCGTGCTCCCATCTAGATAATACTACGTGCACGCGCTCATTTCTATCCTTGCCATTGTAGTGGTTCGCGCATTTGCACAAGGGCGCACGACGAACCGTGAACGGAACATACATGCCAGGGTAGTCCTCCTCACAGTACGTATGCTAGCCTCTCGCGTGCATCTCATCACTCACTTGATCAGGGAGGGTTCACTCCATTCCTAACGCTCATGCAGAACCTTGCTCAGCGAGGCGCACATATCATTGCACTCTCGCCCAAGCCAGTCCAAGCTCCTGAAGTAGAGATCCTCATCAACCTCTTGCGATCGACATCGATGCGAAAGCTGACACGTGACCCAATTTGTGACGCGCCGCTCTGGCTGCAAGCCAATGCATGGCGTTATGGATCGTATTACTAGCTCGTATTGCTATTAGTATCACAATGCGGGTCTATTCCTTAATGCAACACCAAGTACGCACACTCATAGCATCTGCAAAGTGACACCGAGCGTGGGGTACCATCACGCGGCTCAACAAATTCCATAGAACCCGACAGATTGGCCGGCGCAACTTTTTCTCGGACTCGAGTCCATCAACACGAGTGAGACCAAAAATCTCAGCGAGAAAGATCGTGCGCAAGCGTTCCTTGCTGGCACAAAATTCATAGAGAAGGCTTTCAATGCCAACCAAAAGAGCGCTGCCGCTGCCTATGTGCTATGCGAACTCTTCCTCAGGAAGGGCAGCTACAAACGAGTACGTGATTTTTCGTTTCCCTTCGAGAACGCACTTCACTTCATGTCATTAGGCTCTGAAGCTTGTGGAGCGCACTATTCAGTTCGCCGATGCACTTACGTTGCTAACAGAGGGAAACCTCGGGGCTGCTTGGGTGCAGTGCATGCAGAGGGTTCTCTCTCAGAAGCCACCAAGTATTACACGACAGCCATCGATAGCCAACCGAAACATGTTTTAGGTGCCATCGGCATGGTACAAATGCAGATCCAGAACGGTGAGCTGACTTGAACAGAGAAGCAGAAAAGGTAACTCATCTCAGTTTCAGATGAGATAGCTGCAGCGATGCACACCCTCGATCTTCTATTGCAGCCTCCAAATCCTCAATGTTCCGTTGAAGCAATGGTCATGCTCGCTTCCCTCCGCGCACATCCCCGTCCAGGTGTTTCGAGCTCAGATTTTGCCCAAGAAAAAGCTAAAGCCCGGGAACTATTCGATCGCGCTATCAAGGCTCTCGAGCAAGACGACTCTCATACATCCAATGGTCACGTCCCACAGCACACAGCCAGTTATATCAATGATGACTTGGATATGCATGTGGAAATTGCACGGCTTTGGCAAGAAGAGAGTCTCGATCGGACGACACGAGGAGGCGCTGAGGCTTAGCGGAACGAACAGGTCGATCCACGGCTACTTAGTAACATGGGCGCTGTCCAGCATATGGAAGGCAACCTAGCAGAGGCACGGGCATTGTATGAAGATTAACTCACTAAAGCAGCTAGCTTGGGCCCGGACGTTGGAAAGGGGATGTCAACATCGATGTTATACAACCACGCGCTCGTGTACGAGGACGGTGGCGACGTTGCAATGGCGAAGGAAGCATACGACAAGCTCCTAGCCAGACGTCCGGAGTACGTCGACGGTGAGTGCGGTTAAAAAGCACTTGTGTCTCTGTCTGATTGTCCTTCAGCCAAGGTTCGACAAGCGCAGATGCTATCTTATCTCAATCAGTCAAACGAAGCGCACGATCTCTTAAAACAAGCCATGGCTTCGCAAAACACCAACCTCAATCTCCGCGCGTTCTACACCTACTTCCTCATCCAGAGCGATTTCCCAAAACCTGCCAAAGATTTCGTCTTTGCTACCCTCAAGGACCACGACAAGCATGACGTCTATTCATTATGCGCCGCTGGCCTCTCTCGTCAGTAAAAGCATATCGGTCTGCAAAACATATACTTGATCAACATGTACTTGCAATCGGATTCGTTAAGAGCGACCGACGTGATGCAGACGCGTATAGGGTATTAATATGTCAGACCAGAAAAAATACTATATTGCATGATCGTGCAACCATTTGATCCAGATCCACTTCCAAAAACTACCTCGGACACCTGTATTCACTATCAACACCTCAGCTGAACCATCGACAGGGTGATGGATCACCTAGCATGAAGGTTTTGCTGAAGACAAAAACATCAGTGGGACTGCTATAGTCATAAGAGTCAACATACGCAGGCGATGCTGCAAAGTAAGTTCAAGAATGGTGTCGATCAACTCTGCTTTCCTCTGAGAGCATTCCAAATGTCTGTTCTTAAACTTCGCCTTCCAAGGAGAGGAATTTGCTTGGTATTTGTGGACGGCAGTGCTCAGAGCATCCCTGACAGCAACTGCACTCGGAGACGACATGTACAGTTCGATAGCAATGCGAGTAGGGTGATCGGAATCTTGCTGGACCTGAAGATAACGTCGCTGGTCCCAGAGATGGAAAGAGTGTTCGAAAATAATGACAGCAGCTAGTCCATGAATGATTAGCAGGCTCATTTTGATCTTTGCCTAATAATTCACCAGAGCTGAGCTGAACAATTTGCTCCAATGTCGATGAGCCAAAGGACTAGCGCAACGTAAACACGGGCAATGCCTAATATCGGCAAGGCGTGACGTCAATGAATGATCGAGACACTGACTAGCTGTCAACGGATTAGCAGTCTCCTCGATCAGCAACACTCGAGCACGGCAAAGGATTAAGGTACTAACTAGCTATATAAAAAAGGGATGACGACCGTCAGCATGGCTCGAGGACGATGAATAATGACCGCACTCACACCCTGGTAACAGGTCAGCAATTACTTTGGTTAACAATGCTCGGAGTTGACACAGGATGATGACACTTACACCCTGAACAGACCACGAATTTCTCCAGTCAGTACGGATCGATATTGACAACAGATGAAAACACTCACACCCTGAAAACCAATCATAATTATTTCACTCAGCAAGGCTCATCGAGAGACCGGCAAACGGCTGCGATCAGCAAGCTTCGAGCCTGATGGACGATCAGCACACTCACGGCCTGTCAACAATTCTCATCGGTAAGCAAGGCTCTACGCTGACAGAGAATGAACAAACTCACATCCTGCCAACAAATTACTTTGATCAGCAAAACTCGAGCTCAGCGATGCGTGCACACACTCACAAGCTGGTGATGGGTATCATCAATTTCATTGGTCAACACTACTAAAGCTCGACGAATGTTTAATGCGCTCACGTCCTATCAATAAATAAACGATGGTTTCGGTCAGCAATGCTCGAGCTTGAAGATAAACGGGCTAACATCCTATTCGATCAGATTGGCAACATCTTCGTCAGTATAGCTCGAGTTCAGCAGATCATCGACACACTGACTCGCTGTCAACGGATCAGCAATACCATTTGTGAGCAGGGCTTGATCAGGCTTACGGAGCGTTAACACTCTTACTGTCTGTGAATGGATCAGCAATACCTTCGATCAGAATGGCAGAGAAGACGTACTGTCCACAAGCAACCACCCAACATCAATGAGAGATTTTTTTTGGAGATCTCTATAATCTCACCCAAATGTTTGGAAACCATGCGCCTAGCTTGCCTACTACCACGTCATGATCCTTAGACGACCTGAATATGCGAGATGAGATCGTCTGAGTGGAGTCGACAAGTCCTGCAAGTGTCCTATAGAAGATTTCAGTTGAAAATTCTCATAGCGGCAGATGCGAATTTGGGTAGTTGCCTTTCGACTGCATATTTCATGCAGAGTTTCAAGTTGGTCTGCTGAGTCGAGATGAACAAACGCTTGAGCGCCTCATGGACTGCATCCCCGACAAGTTCCTTCATGTCTATCTGGAGATTTCTCCGAAAGTTGCCACCATCTTCAGGCGAAGAAGATGGATGCGCTGTCTGTGTCGTTAAAAATGATGGTACATCGCGACAGTACGGAAGATGCAAGGAAATGAAGAAGGGGTTCGGATGCTGGCGGGATGAGCATTTGTCAGTTGCCTTTCGGTTGCCGTTCTGTTGCCTTTTCTGTTGCCTCTTTCTGTTGCCCCTTTCTGTTGCCTTTCTGTTGCCTTTCTGTCGCCCCCAGCACATCAACACCCCAGGGAACAAAAACCGAAAGCCGGGCAGCATCTCAAGTATTTTTCTTTTCTCTCTCTTCAGACGCATAAAGACTTATAAATAATTAATACCGTGACAGTGACACTTATCTCTCCTGAAACCAAGAGGAAGTACAATCGCAAATATGAAGCTAAATTTACTCCTGAGGAGAAAGAAAAGCGCCGCAAAGCACAAGCAGCTTGCAAACGAAAATTGCGGGCTGCTAGAAAGCTTCGAGGGGCCTCTCCAACTATTACCAGTGGTACTTCTGGTCCCAATTATCCTCCTCCACTGGCGTCACTTGCATCAGGCTGCCCTTCCATGCTAAATCAACATCTCAATCTAGATCACGCATCTGGAATGCAAGGTATACAAGTCCCAGAGCATGCAGAAACGGTCACATGGTCAGATGGCCATATCACTGTATTACCTACTGTGATGAGGGAGGGACAAAATGTATTGAAAGAGGATGCAGAGCTCACCAAGAAGTTGGCGGAGGTTCCAACATCAAAACCTGGGTCTGAATTTGTCGCTCATTTTGATTTCCACCACACATCCAGGGACGAACTAATTCTAGGAATTCGAGCCAGTCTTGGAGAGGGTAAATGTGTGGTTGTTAGGGGGGCAGAAAAACCTGGGCCTGATGTGTTGAGTATGGAGTATCTGGAGAAAATGTATCGCATTCAGTCCACAATGAGAGTGGATATGCATGGTCCAGTGTTTCTTATTTCTTTAATATGTCTCACTTTCTAAATATTTATTCAGATATGGAGCTTCGAGCAAAGGAGTCCAGCAAACCTCACATTGCAGGAACAGTGGGGGATTTGATTGCCGGTATATTCAATCCAAATGAGCAGCGGTGTATCCTGGACTGTGTGATATCTACTGGTTTGCCTCAGTATTTAAGGTGCGTCCAGTCTCATTTGTATCTATTCAGTCATTAATCTAGATTAAGTGCGTTGGATGATGGCCTTATGGCTTGGCACAGAACTCTTCAAGATTGTCCTTTGAAAGGAAAGTTTGTCCATCCAGACAACTTTCTTGTGAATGGTTGGGGGTTAATTCACCAAGGAGGTGTGGTCACCGCACCACATCATGACTCTGAGGGGCAGAACACCTTTGTCATTGGAGATATTGGGTTGAAAATCTGGGTTTGGTTTTTCTACAAGGATTCCAAGGATCGCCGGTCGTTACTTCAGGCATCAAGATCACTATGTGACAAATATGACTTCAGTCAATTTTTGGCTGAGAGTGTCACCGTATACCCAGGAGATCTAATGTAAGCAGAACGTGTTACTGTTATGAAGGATAGTGCATTGATAATTTCATTCCTAGAATCCAACCACCTGGTCAATTGCATTCTGTTTATACACCAATCCCCAGTTTTACGCGCGGAGGTCACTTCTACAGCTATGAGACCCTTCCATCAACCGAACTGTCTCGATGGCTGGATTGCTGTGCAGGCTTGCTTCTTACCAATCAGGCTCATGAACACACTGAAGAGACTCTATGGCGCATGACTGCGGTCATTCCTAGGCTGCCACCAAATGAAGGTAAGAATACTGCACCTCATGCTGATAAGCAGTAACAATGGTTTAAATATTGTTTGAAAGTACCTCACAGGATACCGTTATTGGCCCTGTGCCATATGGTTCTGTCTGCTGAAAAATATGTCGCACAAGGCACCAGATCAACCATCCTCAAGAAAAACGCCCCCAAAGCTATCCAATCCACGAGCAAGGATAGAGCCATTGCCATTGTGCAGAAGATCCTTGGACACATGGACATTGCTGCAAGGACTTACCTGGCATCCTGGAAATTGCCAAGGACTCAGATGTGATAGTAGATCTAGGAAATTGTCTCTCAGAATTCCAGAATGTATGAGGTCTTATCCAGTTGAATGAATTCAATGCACTTGCAATTGTTCACATTTTCATTGACATGTGCCTGCAGTATTAGCACGGCACTCAGGCTTGATAGCCCTGCTCCTAGAATAGGCAGATGTACTCTTGAATTGGCTTCAAAATACCTTTATCCATGTCATCGTTCTAGTGACGGAGGACTCTAAACGCACACTCATCTACACAGTTAGCCTATCCAGGTCACTGGATAGCCGCTGCCTCTTCGTATACTCACTCTCCTACAAGATCAGCAGGGAGACAGACGTGAACAAGCAACAACTCTACACTGCTAAGTAACCACGTTGATTAGGGTATATGGATATCTGCTACACATCCAAAAATATTTTCGAGAAATACTTCTTCACGCCCTCTGCACCGTGTACATGTACCATGTACACATTACTCCAATCACTCCGTCTGGTCGTATCACAAACACCTTCGTATGGCCAGATTCCACAAGGTAAGCCAAATAAACATGACCTTGCTGATCAATAAGAGAGAGGTCAGCTGCCCACAGAAGAATATCAATACGAGCAGCACGTGAAGGAGACAAGACCCACCTCGACGACCTTCCACCTTCCTGTACCCTTGTCCGCTAACTCCTCGCGAACGCGCGTTATCACTGCAGCATATACGCACTGTGCCACGCGGTTTTCAGCGCCAATGACGATCTCACGCGAGGCTGCATTGCGGAAGAGGAGAACCTCTTGTGTTGAGAACGTCACAACGAAGACAGGGACAGAGGAGTCGAGAGTCTTTCTATCGGAGACCTGGAAATATTCAATATTTCATGTCCGGATGATATAGATGGACAGGAAATGATCTAAATGAAATACTTACATCTACTGACTGGATATCAAGCACTTTGCTATCACTCACGAGGCCCTGGCGGAGATATTGTTCTATGGTCGCCCAAAGAACATTATAGGTCTAAAAAAGGGGTTTAGCCTTTGAAATACAATTCTGGTCGCATACACTCACTGTTTCACTGCACCACCTAACAAGCGACTCCTTATCTGTACTCAAGTACGCATCTACAACTTCAGGAATAATATTCTCTTAGTTCCTTCTCGAACGCCTCCCTCGAAAAGTTCGGATCCAATGCGCGGATCATCCGTGTCACTTGTGCTGTTTCGTTCTCCTCGAACCAGGACCCAATCGTACTGGTCACAGCACGAATCTATCATTCGATGCCTTCTCAAGACGTTTTTGCCTACGTCGTCTCCGAGCTTCCTTGTCTTCAAATCCAGCGTGCTTTGCAGACCCAGGGTCATTTAGGGCATCAACGAGAGTCTCTGCAAGAGTTTTGTAAGCAGCTGCCTGACGGTTGGGCTCGGTTGTAGTGGCAATGGTACTAGAGAGGGACGTTGTTGCTCGCGAAATCTGCCAAAATTTAGTTCATCACATCAGATAGTTAGAAGCAAAGCACACGCACTGCGCGCATAATTTCGCTTTCTTCCATCGTCTTCAAAGCCTCTGTTACCGCTTCTCCAACCTTGACACCTGTCTTCTTCAGCTCCTCCGCTGCTGCCCTCAAACGAGAGTTCTCTTTTATGCTGGACATCAACTATGTGTGGAAGCGGATGGGAGATTCGACCCAGATATGAGGGAAATTAAAAGTACAGACTGTTGCGCGCTCATACGCTTCCCTCGCCCGTTTCATGGTCTCCGAATCCTGAAGCTTGTCAACGTCACCCTGAAGTTGTTTGACATTTTCTTGGAGCTCTCGATTCTTCCGGAGTTCATCACGAAGGACATCGACAAATGTTTGAAAGGGCGACTTCGAGAGCTCGTCATGTCTTCGTGATGAGGAATGGACAGAGTACTTCAGAATCAGAAGTGGCATCTAACCGGCAATATAGATGCCCAATATTACCTATGAGAACCAGATTGGGTTGGACATTTCGAGTGTACTTTAACGTAGTGCTTACGATGTGGGCACATCCAAAAAAACTCTCCTTTGACTCAATAACGCTTGTGTTAGCCGCTAGAATTGCAGTGTCAATACGATCCATTTTGTAAAGAAAACTCCAACCTTCTCCAGGACGGCATTGATCATCTGAAGCGCGGCGCGGCGTGTGCACATTAGACTAATACAGAATAAGCTACGAAGGCATGTTGAGATCGGGGCTTCATGTACCTCGTGTTGACGGACATATGCCTCATGCCGCTGCAGTAGAGCAGAGCCAACCTCTGTGTAGATATTTACGGACAGCTCGTGTTGGAGACGACACAAAGACATACCTGCGCTGAGATGCAACCGTTTCTTGAGCTTCTCCTTCGAGTCCAGCCAACTCTTCATCGCTTGACACTCGGTGCTACCACAACAACAGCATATGTTCTGCTGGGACTCCAAGGATGATACTTGGGAGAGATTCATCAAAGCTAGAGTTAGGTCGTCGATGTTACTATTGGCATGGTAAAGGCTGCTTGCGCCCATTGTATCTGGGGTAGCCGGACAGTAGTCTGAGGCAGACTCGTGGTGCATATCGAGTCCAGTCGACTGAACATTGTAAAGAATGGGTGGTCGTGAGGCTCAACAGGAAAGACGAGAATATATATATAGTATGCAGCTGTAAGTAATAGGGTATGAACAACTTCGTCGAAGGTGTGCTCAGAATAGCAACAATAGATGTCGTGGGAACGCTGCCTTACTGGGCGAATCTTAAATTGGTGTGATCTGCCAGGCCAGAAGGGCACGCCGACACCGGGAGGTCAAAAATGTGAAGAGACCAGTGCAAAATTGTGCTGCAAGTACAGCAAGATCATGATGGTATGTATTCAATCATACGCGTACCCTATGTCGTGGAATGACATGGCAGTAGCAGTAATAGTACTAGCAATCATATGTTGTGTAATTATAAGTATGTGCGGAAGACAGAGCTGAAACGATGTAAGTTAGAAGTACAATATATGTTCTATACATGACGTCCATGAAGAAAACGCAGTATGCTGAAAAGATTATTCCAAGCCAACAATTTTCAGAATCAGGTCGGATATCCAAGCAGCAATCTTCGACCAATGACTTCGATTGGGAGCCAAGAACTGGAAGCTCATTGTCAGGCCGTCCATACCCAACTCTTTTAATTTCTGCTTCAGGCTTTGCGCTGGGTTGCCTTCATCCACCGTGCTGAGCGTGGATACAGACACCGAGTGTATCGATCCCAGGCGCAGGGAGTCCTGTGCATTGCGGAAGATGCTCGTCACAGCTCTAATGATTGCAGCATTCGAAGAATTGGTGAAAGCATCTTTGATCCTGTCCTGCAAGATGTTGTAGCTGTCAAAGAACTATCAGCACGAGAAAATTGATCATCAACTTAGCACTTGCATCATTGAAACCGATTCCGGATATGTAGTCCCTATATCTGCCAGCAAATTATACAAGATTTCGGTCTCGGCATCGTCACCTTGTGCAGTGGTCAACAATGTGCTCGCAAACGAGACGGTAAGAATTGCAGATGTGCTGTCTGTTAGAGACAACAATTCGACGGAAACGCGAGGAACGAGATCATTTTGACGAGAGCAGGAGGAATTAGGTGCTGGCAAAAACTCTTCTCCTTTACAGTCTTGTAGAAGCTGTACGTAAGCCTCGTGTGTCGTGCAGAAGGGGAGCAAGGCGATGAAGTGGCCAAGCGCATCTGGACACAGGCCTGAAGCGGAGCCACACCGCGCGGTGACTGACAGCAAGCTCCACAGAACGAGCTCAGCAGAGGATCTGAGGTAATTGTGGCAGACACCCTTGAAGATAATAGCAGCGAGTGTGAAGGAAAAACTAGAATCGAAAGAAAGGCAGAGCAAATGATCAAGTTGGCAGACAGTGTCTTCCAGTGAAACCCGGCCGTCCAGTAGTACATTGGGTACTGAACTGCCCTGAAAGGCACCGTGCTTTTCCAGCGTTTCGACTGTCGCGCGCATGAGCTCAGCAGCGTCTGAATAAAATGCAGTGTAGCTGGATTGCAACAAAGCGACTGCCAACCAGAAATCTGGCAGAGATACCGGGAACCTTCGGTAAGGGAAGGTACTACTTTGCAAATGCACCGCAGCATGCAGACCACCGCCATCGTGTCGGATTCTGTGGACTGTCCTAGAGCGTTCTTGAACGCCACCAACATCTGATACACCAGATCGTCGTCAACATCGGAAGTTGCAAGAGTGCCCAGGACGAGGAAGGCGCGTGACTGAATGGCCGCTGGTAACTGGAATGCAGTTGATGTTGCTAGACTCATCCACCGTGCGCGCCAGATATTAAACAGGCCTGACACGTTGTTTTGAGCAATCTACAGTGTCAAGCATGGAACTCACCTCTTGAGCCGGACGTCACCTCCATCACTCTGACAAGTAGACGAGTCAAAGATTCTTGAGAGTCAATCATTGCCTTGTCAGGATCATAATTGCAATATTCGCTAGTGCACGACTAGCGAGTGAGACCGAACAGTGTAAGGTTTTCCACTTTGATGAACTCGTCGATCAGAAGGCGCGCAATTCAAGCGCGCTAGTATCCTCAGCTCGTATAAGGTATACAGACTGAAGGAAGTTCATGATTACGCCATATAATGACTTGCGAACTAATGTCTGTCCTGTGCCCGCGATGAGCGTAACGATATGGAAGATGTCGGGGATGTATAGTTGATCATATGCTGCTTGTTTCGAGTGGTTGCTGGCTACAAGCGCAAAACGAGCGAGGGTAGCAATCTCGTTCCAGTGGACGTTCTCTGGCAGAGTCTTGGACGGTTTAAGGGCAGTTTTTCCAAGAACTTTTCTTAACTTCGAGAAAATTCTTCCCCTGACATCGATGGTCTCGCATCTTCGGGACCCAATTCCACCGTCAGACGCAGCACGGATGAGCTCTTCGAGAACTATGTAGACAAGAGTCGATTCCTGACGGCCGATTTCTACCCAGATGTGTTTGTGGATCATGGAGTTTATCTACAATCCATTTATTACTCAGAGGCACCTTAGCGACTCGATCTGGACTTGCCTCTAAGTCCGAGATGGTAAGGTCAATCAATGAACGAACGCAGTCTCGCAGCCTCGCTCCCGAATGCTCGTACAATGAATTGGTCGGATTGCAGAATTTTGCCAGGTTCTTCACCCAAGGGCTCATATACTGCAAGCAGGTGATACGTTGAGCAGCGGTGGCCTTGTCCATGCCGGCGGATATGACAGAGATAAAATCGAGTGTGAGTTTAGGTGCAAAGCCAGCTAGGCGGTCGCTCAGTCCAATGACAAATGTAGATGTCTCCAGGTATAATTCCCGCTATGTCGAATTAGAACGCTTAGATTGAATAATTCAAGAAGTTACTCACCTTTCGACACAATGATGGGGTTCTTGTCGTAGTTTAGATATGAAGAGAGAACACCCAAAAGGTCGTAGGCAGCTCCGCGAAGTCCCTCGTCTTCCGATGAAGGGCTCTCATTGTCATTGTCCCAGCCGAACTCGTGTCCGCCGACCTGGTCGCATACGCCTTCATCGAAGTCATTGCCCTCGCAATCGTGGTGGCCAAGCGTGATGGCAACAGGGCCAAGAGTGACGGTCCGCGAAGAAGGGGGTGTGCATGAAGCGTCCCATTGCGCAGACAGCGTCTCCCATGCTGGAATGCTTTCGTGTCTCGATCAATGTAGATAACGAGATGTTATACTGACCTCAACGTGCCACCCCTCATGTTCAAGGGTCATTGCAAGCATGCGACCGATATTCCTGTTTATTTTGCGTTTTCCAGATGCTAAATCGTCATACAATGCCAGAAGGCGCGCACGCACACGGTCGCGGAAGGCAAGGATCGTTCCAAGGGTAGGCCAATCCTCGTCCTTTGTGGGAACTTCAGAGTGTCTCTTCAATACAAAACTGACATCCAACGAAAACAAACAATGAGGGAAGCAAATACATACAAGGCAGTGTTCTGGATCATCAACATGAGGGTCAATGCCCTGCTAATAAGGAGTCAGGAACGATGCTTGGAACTAAAATTGGTTAGCACCTCAAAGATCTGTGTGAAATAAGGCTCAGAAGTCGGCTGATTGAGGGCACAAGCCATAAGCATGTCGACGGCCTGTCAACAATTCTCATCGGTAAGCAAGACTCTACGCTGACAGAGAATGAACAAACTCACATCCTGCCAACAAATTACTTTGATCAGCAAAACTCGAGCTCAGCGATGCGTGCACACACTCACAAGCTGGTGATGGGTATCATCAATTTCATTGGTCAACACTACTAAAGCTCGACGAATGTTTAATGCGCTCACGTCCTATCAATAAATAAACGATGGTTTCGGTCAGCAATGCTCGAGCTTGAAGATAAACGGGCTAACATCCTATTCGATCAGATTGGCAACATCTTCGTCAGTATAGCTCGAGTTCAGCAGATCATCGACACACTGACTCGCTGTCAACGGATCAGCAATACCATTTGTGAGCAGGGCTTGATCAGGCTTACGGAGCGTTAACACTCTTACTGTCTGTGAATGGATCAGCAATACCTTCGATCAGAATGGCAGAGAAGACGTACTGTCCACAAGCAACCACCCAACATCAATGAGAGATTTTTTTTGGATATCTCTATAATCTCACCCAAATGTTTGGAAACCATGCGCCTAGCTTGCCTACTACCACGTCATGATCCTTAGACGACCTGAATATGCGAGATGAGATCGTCTGAGTGGAGTCGACAAGTCCTGCAAGAAAGATCAGCACACTCACAGACTGCGAACAGTAGGCAATGGCTTTGATCAGCATGGTTTGAACTTGATACAGGATCAACACACTCACAACCTGTAAGCAGTGGGAAATGACGTCAATAAGCCTGGCTCAAGCTCGAAGGAGGATGGACACACTCACATCCTGCGAACAGTGGGAAATGACGTCGATAAGCCTGGCTCGAAGGAGGATCAACACACTCACATTATGCGAACAGTGGATAACGACTTCCATCAGCATGGTTCAAGCTCGAAGGGAGATCAACACACTCACATTCTGCAAACAGTGAGCAATGACTTCGATCAGCATGGCTCGAGATCGAAGGAGGATCAACACACTCACAGCCTGCGAACAGTGGGCAATGACTTCGATCAGCATGGCTCGAGGATCAACACACTCACATCCTGCGAACAGTGTCGATAAGCCTGGCTCGAAGGAGGATCAACACACTCACATTCTGCGAACAGTGGATAACGACTTCCATCAGCATGGCTCGAGCTCGAATGAGGATCAACACACTCACATACTACGAACAATGGACAATGACTTTGATCAACATGGCTCGAGCTCGAAGGAGGATCGACACACTCACAGGCTGCGAACAGTGGGCGATGACTTTGATCAGCACGCCAGAGAGGATAAACAGACGTACTGCCTGCAAGTAAACGCCCAACGTAAATGAGAGCAATGTTTGAACTTTCTGATAATCTTACCATAATATGTGGAAACCAGGCACCCACTTTCTCTATTATATGCTCATGACCCTCCGATCCTGTTGTCTCAGCAGAGCGAAGAAGTCTCAGGAGTGTTCTAGACAATCAGTCACTAACGCTTGCAGCAGGGAAATGAGACCACAGATAGTTACCTCTCAACTGCATAATTCATGCAGAGCTCCATGTTGGTCTGCTGGGTCGAGACAAACAATTGCTGCAGCATTTCATTATACAGAGTTCCAGCCGTGCGTTCGATGAGAAGCCTGCAATCTGCACCATCCTTGTCCATGTCTAATGGATCAACGGTCAGCATGTATCAGGTTCCTGAGTCAACAATCAACAGCTTACTAGGGAGGCATACATGACATTTTGGAGGCCATCGGACATCCTTGAGAAACTTCAGTTATGGCCCGGTAGGAAATGACTCCTCGGCGTGTTTCGGGGCCAGTTCTTTAGCGTGTTTCCACGGTGTTCCTTTTTTTCTTAGCTGTGCGAATTCGACGTCGTAGAAGGCATCAAGCTTTGTGAACAATACCATCACTGGAACTGAGGATTGTGAATATGCGCATCAGTCGAACATTAACGATGGTCGGATGCGAAAGCTTACTGCTTCCTGTGTCACACTGGGATAAAAATTTGACTTCGCCTTCGGTGAACGACCTGCTTGCTTCGTCCATTGGGATGCAGTACCTATGTTGAAACCGTGAGATAGCGCACGTCGTGATTGATCAGTTGCAATTACCAGATAGCGTGGAGTTGATCTTTTAATTTAGTTTCCTTAGAACGGCTCGCGATAAATGCCTTCACCTTGTCAAACATTCGCCGCCTGCCTCAAAACCGCGTGAATCATGAAAGACGAAACCTGGGTTGCTTTGAAACGCCATTTCATTCTCGACATCGTGCAATACGCGCTGAGAGCACGTCGGTTTATGTCATCAACTAAGAGCACACCTTACCTCTCTGGACGCCTTTAAAGCTGCAGGATTGATCTGATGTCGATAGGTCAGCACCAGCCTCTTACTAGCATCATGGCGCACCTTTTCTCCAGTGCAGTTATATATTTCTGGGTTATCACGTGTATTACAAACTCTCTGGAGGATAGTAGTAATTTTCCCTGCGTTCGCTCTTCCTATAACGAGGATTCGAAAGCGACCGATTCTCTCTTTTATCTCTAAAGGGTCCATGTGGGAAGGTAAATGTGGCGGAGAAGCGTTGGTGTAGCCTTATAATCATTGCAGTGTGTGAACTCGGTGAATGCCCGCAGCATCTAGATTCAGTGGGCAATGGGCATATCAGCAGCTGCGTACCACATGAGGCATACACGAGGAGTTGGCGTCTATGTGGCTTTGTTCATTCGCAAGTGACAGAATAACTGTGTTGGGTGACAAGGATCCGTAAGAGTGGGCAACGTTGGAGACGGTCTAAGCGCCTGATCAAGTGCTAGCCAGGGATATATCATATCTTGATACAGCTGTGTACCATGAGGCGTTTGTTGTTGGCAAATTGGGTTTACATAAAGATCCATATTTGAAATTAGTTAACTGAAGCACCGCCGCTCAATCGCCTATATATATACATATTTGAATAAGTAGCTTCAACAAAACTGAAGTTCTTCCCCACGATTAGTACAGTAACAGTTGCGCCTATCATGCGACTAGAATTCAGCAAGACAGACAGTTCCTTCATTTATTCTTGAATCCCTTTCAGGAGAAGAACCATGGAATTCCAGTGGATTCTAGTGAGTCCGAGTCTATATCAAATACCGTTCTTGTAACGGAGATCGGCCACCACACCAGTTTCCAGGATATTATCAACAACCTGCATAGTGGGTCACCCCGTTATAATACATCACAGGTTCTATTCAATTTTTATAGCCTTGCCGAGTACGATCAAACAAACTTATATCACCATTCCGTGGCTTCTTGGTTATCTTCGATCTGGCACAGATCCTGAGGCCTGAGGCCTGAATCTTCTTTGGATGTCGTTTAAGACCCAGTTTGTTGATTCTTATTATTATCCGTGTTGCAAGCGCTGACACAAGATCTCAGTGTCTTTGGTCGCACACCCCGTGATATCAGAGAGTGGACACAGTCGCCAGAGTTCGAGTATGCTATTTACTAGTACGCGCCTCATTTCGACATCTCCTTCTTGATGCCGATGCCTTCACCAATAGCGCGAATACCGTGAGTTAAGTTCGGTGATCTGATCTGAATTCACATTTCACTGCTCTTCATGCCCACCGTTGCCCTGGTCTTCGCTCCTCTAGCGCCCTTGGTCGTACTTGCTGGTACTATTGTGTTCTGGATAGGTTCATGGGTGTACAAGCATCAACTCATGTTCGTCTTCATGACAAAGGTTGAGTCGGGAGGAGTGGGTTATTTGTTCTCAACTTGTTATTCGAGTTGCTAACCCCCTGGCGCAGCGGCTCTGGAACATGGTGGTTAACCGGGGCAAACTCTCGAAGTTTTTTAGGATCAACGATCGCCAAAGAACGCAGAAAAGATGACAATTCAAAGATTTGGGCGACGTACCAGAAAGTTTCGACTGAGTATGACGACGACGACTTCCTCGGCCGGGCCAATGACGACATAGACATCATTCTGACTTTTGTGCGTTTCTTTCTATGTTCCCTCAACGGAAGTCTCGCAAATATACTAGGCCGCTCTATTCTCAGCTGTCAACTCCACCTTCATCGTCGAGATGGTGGCTCAAGAACTTTTCAGCTAGACTTTTGTGGCGTCACGAGTAAACCAAGGTTCGTCATACCATGTATCGTAATTCTACCCAGCTCATGCTTCAATCACAGAGCTCGCAAAGGAAGGGATACCCTTACCATTCGGAAATAAATTCTGGGCTCAGCGCACAGCCCAATGCAGCCCCATGCTCCCTGGCATAGAATATTAGGTCCTTGCGAGTCAAGGGTGTCGAACATTGGTTCCGTGGTGTCGTGGGCACTCCTGAATATATCGCCCCCGAGGTAGCCGCTGGTATTGGCTTCTACAGTGCGATCTGTGCGGACTTGTGGTCCTGTGGAAAGACATTAGAGGCGCTGTGCGACAAGTGTCGCCCATCCACGGATCGCGATACCCTCCTCGAAATTTCGTGACAACTTATGGACGAAGACCCGAAAAAACGACCGATGATGACAGAGGTGTTGGAGAGGCTGGCCCGTTGTACCGTTGATGCTACCACCCGACCGGGTTCTTCAAGGTAATGTGAATCTGAATTCTTCTTTTGCGGGCATGCATTTACCTGTCGTGAGCAGTTTCTCTGTTGCTCCACAGGAAGTAAAGGCATGAATTCAACTTGAATGTCGCACACATACCATGTAAACCCAGTCATGTTTCAATGTTGTCATACCATGTTGTCGACAGTGGTTAAAGATTGGATTCACCGGAGTCGCCATGTAGTACCACTTTGTAACAGTACCTATTACATAGTATTGATGGCATAGATCCAAAGGCAAGTACGCGTGGAAGATTGTTCGAGTGTGAATCGACAAATCACTGATACATAGTCATGTAAATCGTCAACTCAAAGAGTATCATCCAAGAAAAACTCGACTATTTCATTAGCCTGCGCAGAAGCGAAAGCCATACCATTGGGCAAAATGCACACAATCAAGGGACGTAGGGCAGCGTGACGTGTGGAATGGATTGTGATGGGGTGACCAGGGTTCGGAATGGATGTCAGAGACAGACAGCAGAAAAGTGCCTTGCGAACAATGCCTAACGTTGTTTACATCGCACTTCAGTGCATAAGAAAGTAATCAAGGAAGCCTTACCTCCGTATCCCCAGCAATATCAATGAGAGCCAGTAGAACGGAGAGTTCCTACTCATCCGTTTCCTCAATGTCATCTACGAATAGCGCATCTATACATGAATCTCTAGTTTCCGGTCTGAGAAAAGACACCAACAAGTCAGCCTAGTATCAAGATTGAGGCAACCCACCGACATGGATCTATACCCTCGATATCTCGAACTCACCAACTTTGCTTATCAGTTCATAGAGTCTCAAGGGATCGGTATACACATCGTCATGGCTGCGAAGACAGCCTTGGAGATTGGTGCTCCTATCCGCGGTATTCTGGCATTCATGTCGACTTCCACGTAAGTCTACGCCAAACCTGAACGATGTACATTACTCACCATTTCTGCAGTGACAAAGCTGGTCGATCTATCCCAGCTCCTGGTCATAGCGCCCTTTCTGTTGCAAGAGAACTTCCGTCGAAGTACCCCTCCCTAGTCTCAGTCTCGATTACCGTTCCCGACAGATCACCCCCAGGCGTAAGCAGATTTCCGAGCGGCTCGATCATGAGCTCGCCCAGTTGCGGGAGATGGACGCTCTCGAGGCCGGTGGTGGGGATGTCGGCAAAGAATACTTCTCGTCTTCTGAAAACTCAACGTTGACATTGTGATAGGGAGAAAAGAATGTACTTATGAACCTGCGATGATGAAGGTCTTCTTTCATGGGAGGATTGAAGTGATCCGGGCAGTGCAACCAGAGAGCATCGGCTTCACGAAGGAAGCGCCCATATGATCATATCACGACTCACGAGTTGATCTACCCTTAATAGGTGTGTTCCTGGCAACACAATTCTTTCATCCCCACCCGATCCAACAGCCTCACTACAGCGCCCCTTGAATAGATCTCCCACTTCATCCGAACAGTCGTGTCCTTGGACATGGTTATGGCTTTCGAGTTCATGCTTGCCTTTCAAGAAGACCACCATGGCTGGTATCCGAGCGATCTGACTGAAGATAGACATGGCTCCATGCGGTTGTTGGAAGAGTGGATGAAGATCTGGCGGTAAATCGATCCAGGAAAAGTATATGAACGTTAGGCAAATGTAACCTTGCATATAAAAAGATAGGGACCATATCAATGGGCAACCTCCACTCTGTCCACAGTCAACCTGGTAAAGCATGGGCCGAGAAAAACTTCCCTGAGCATAACCCACCAGGGAATTCAAAGCTGAATTCGAGATGCGGCTGTTCCACATCAAGATCCATCCGGTTTGCGTCGAAGTACCTGACAGTGCTGACACCGCCACTCTCCACGCCAGAAGTGATTATTTCCTTTTATGATTTTGAGCGATAACCACACACGTCTTTGACGTGGAACCATACTAGTAACGGACTAGGCTAGACTGGCACAATTCGCAGCTCTCAACCAGAACGACAAAGCTCCAGCCTATCTTTCTCTGGTGTCAGAGATTCTCTCTCGTCAATATCAGTCTCTATAGTTCCTGATCTTCATACGTTAGTGGAAACAGTCGTCCAGGATGTAGGCATCGTCGTTGGAAGACAAGTCCTCTCTGAACTGGTCAGAAATCTCGGCACTGGAAGCATATCAGATCACAACCTGCGGAAACGCGTCGTAGAAGAAACTCTCAACACGCTTCAGCCACGAACCGTAAGTTATGAAGAGCAGGTGTGTTTTCATGATTGCCCTTGAAGATTCAGTCCGATAACATATTCTGCAGCTCAATTCTCTATGATTTCAACTCGCAGATTTACTAGAAATGGAAGAATAATGGAGCGAAGTCGCCTGAGACCTGAACAAATGTGCGACTGTGCATGCGATCAGCGGACTATCCTTGCTTTTCTTCATCAACCGAGCGGCTTTTTCTAGTCGGCCATGGTTTGAACTTCGGCCCATATAGACGTCGACCGTAGGAGACCAGACGACGCACATTCATGTAGGCCACGGGCGAGCATTGCCTTCGCCTGCGCACCTCCACCGTATCACACTTCCACACCAACAGACTCTGCCCACAGAACCTCCTTTGCCGGATTGACGAGCCGTCCCTTTTCTGACATCGCGCAAGCTTTGATGCTCTTCCATCAAGCTCCTCCAGCTTGCTCGCAAGCATCCATAAGGTAATCTCCTTTGGGCAAGCCTTAAGGCCTGCCACGTACGAGGCACGAGCAATGGAGTAATTCCTTTGCATCTGGCCGATCTGCCCTTGAATCATGTACAGTTTGGCAAACTCAGGGAATTTAGATACGGCGGCGGAGACAGTTTCAAGTGCTGCAGCGTACTGCCCTTGCTGGTGCTCGAATATAGCAGATTTCATCCAGATCTGAAAATTACCAGTCAGATCGATCGTCTATCTTGAGGTGAGACATTTACCCACTCAGTATCCGCGACTGTCTGTGCACGTACGAGCAGCTCCGTTGCAATACCCAGTTCGCCATTCTCAGCCTCGAGCTTGACGGCGGCGAGCCAGATTTGCTCGCTTTCGGGATTGGCGATGAAAGCCCCTTTCGAGAACCTCGTGCACCGCCGGCACGTCGCCAGCCAGCCACTTCTCTTTGGCCAACATAAGCCAGAGGACTTCCGCCTGCGGGCAATATTGTACTGCCTGAGAACCTTCAGTTGTCGACTTAGCGAGTGAGCATGCAGCCTTCTACACTCACTTATAGGTCACAATCAACTAGCTGATGGGGTTCAGGAAGAATCATGATGTGACTACTTGGGATGGTACGGTACACTTTAACCGAAGTCGCTGAGGCCGCGCTTGTCTAAACGGCACATGAAAGTGACCGTGACCATCTAGGCTATGACTCCTCTGGTATAGACTTTAAACGATGTGCTCAGAGAAGCCCAGCTGCGGTTCTCCTTCTCCTCTAACTTCTCGTGTCTGAAGAAAGATGTCAGAAGTGCCAAGGCTTGAACTTACTACGACTTCCGAGTCAGTGCTCAGCATCCAACTCTTTGCACGTGTCATTCGATCTGCTGAAGGGTCTACAGTTGGTCTGGACCGCCCTCTCTCCAGCTGCCTGTAAATGCTGTGAGTGCTCTCGGACTCTTTTATTCGTGGTCGATACCACTGGTGAGCAGTCGCCAGGGATTTTGAGCCACAGCGTGATGCTTAGGAGAAGTGGCAGGTCTTCAAGATCCGGATGGCCTGGTTCCGTGATCTTCTGAATGTGCTCGAGGATCAAATGGAGGCGTGGGAGGCGAGTCACCGGTCTGGAAAGGAAGGTGATCATGTCGCGCTTGCGCACCCGAGGATCTTGAGAACATTTTTGCATGAAAACTTGATAGCTTTTATTGCGACTGAGTTCAGTGCGGTGCCGCTCTTCTGCGAATGGATAGTGTTTGATATAGGACTCGTACTCCGATTGGAACTGAAAGCAGGCTAAAAGGTGTTGAATGTGAGCTGTTGAGCATTTTACTTGTCAGCTCACTTTCAAGTACAATGTCAGTCACGCTCTGTGCCAGTGGATGCTGATCCAATTGGCGTTCAAAGAGTGTGGCCAGCATATGCTCATGGTGCACAGTGATCTGACCCAAATTCCAAAATACTTCAAGAACAAAGGCACGTAACTTGTCGGGAGCAATGACAGGAGGGTTGGCGAACTTTAAAGGCTCGATGAAAACCTGCAGCAGAATATTAGCTAAATCTGATTGTGTGGCGGTGGGTATCACCTCTGTGACAAGTTTGAGATCTTCCACATAGTCCCTTTCCGACTTGAACAGCTCGAACAACACTGATTGCCGCTTGACTTCTTTTTTGCCAAGTGCTTCCTGGGCTTCAGGAGGAACTAGCCGGTGCCATTCTTCATCCTTCTCTGCTAATCGATCAGCTCTGAATTGTCTTAATCCCTCTTCAGAATGAAGGCTGTGTCTTGTCAATGACTATTGCATTAAACAAACCACCATGATACCCACAAAACATTGGACAGTTCCCTAGTCAGTTGATTTACTGGTGCTTCCCACTGTAGAGGTCATCAGAATATGTCATCGTCAGCTTTATATTTCACACCGTACATCATCCTCCGGAAGGTAATGCATGGATGAAGCAGAGTCTGGTGTTACCGGAGTAAAGGGGGCACTATCCACATAGTCTCTACTCGGGGGTAGAGAGCCATGACCGTCATCGGACTTGCTGGGACGGTGGCGGGGTGAATGTGGGTGAAGGGTCGTTCTTTGAGAAGCAAATCGATGTAGCTCCGGTTCAGGAAAAGAGATGGTGGGTGGTACGGGCTCATATGCACTTTGAGTACGACTGCACGATCCAAGTTCACCTGGTCTGCCATTGGGATGTCGGACTGTAGGTGTGTGATCCCATGGATTCAAGAGGTCTCCAGATGGCGCATGATGTTCAAATTCATATGAATATGCTTGCAGTGGGCTAGGGTTGGGTAGAGGGCTCCCCCCTGAGGGCTCCCTCCAGGGGGGATCGTAACAAATGGATGGTGTCTCAGGTGTTTCGAGACAGGCAAGAGCGAGCCAGAGCTCGACGGAAGGAGGGATCACCTCCATGGCAAGGGAGAGGAGTATGCGGGCGTCTGTGGCTGATTCTTTGAGTTTTACAGTTTCATTCCACAGCTGAACGGAATTGGGAATATTCTCTAGTGCTGTGTATAATGTAAGTGATTCGTGGTGGATTTGAGGGGGGAAATATATACCTTTATGCAAGACACATTTCTTTGACCCTACATCTTGTTCATGGTCAGCTGCTGCGAGCCAGATATTGACACTCTGGCCGACATGTTGAACAGCATTGGCAACGCTATGGAGCGACGTGAGTTAGCCCCTTGGATCGGCTAACGTAGCAGAGGCAGAACTAGTGGAAGTCCCAGAAATCTACGATGCAATCAGTATGATGCGATGAGTATTATGCTAAGCAGAGACATACTTGATCGAGCTTCAAGGACAATACCTTATCATGAGCTTGACCAATTTCAACAAAGTTGGTCACGGTGCTGGAGTCAGCAGGAGTCTCAAAGCCATTGGCTTGCTGTTGTTGAGTGTCCAAGGAATTCTCATATTCAGACTTGTCTCGGTCACCGACAATGATGCTGTCAGAAATGACAAATGTTCTTTCATCTTTTCTCTGCTTCTTCCTGGTAAGATTACCCACTTCAGGTATGCTCTCCCACTCCTAGTTGGTGACAGACAAACCACACTTCAGGTCAGCAAACTGTTGCTGAATCTTAGGGTGCTCCGCTCGGTGCTTTGCAAGTTCTGTGTTCTCTCTCGCCTCCCTGGATAGAAACAAAAAGTGAAGTGGTTGAACATGACAAAATGATGCAACCAACCGGAAAGCACACCCCTGCGCGCCCGACGCCACGAGTCCATCTTCCGATCGACATTGTGGTATATTTTGTCAGCTTCCTCATCATCCTGTTCATAAGTTGTGCCAGACAATAGGCCATATTCATTGTCAGGGTCTTTGAATTGTTCTGGATTGATTTTGGGCTCCTTGCCATGCCTAGCTTGGGCCTCGCTGTGTAAAGGAAAAGTGAAGTCTTCTACAGAGAAAGATTCGGATGCACGCAATGACTTCTGCAGAAGGACCTTCTCTGGCAGGACCGGTATCTGAACGAGTCATGAAGCCAGAAGCGCTGTGGTAGCGTTAGTTTGGGGCATCCAATGATATATGCGAAACACTGACCCTCGACCGAAACCAGCAACGTATGATGCTGGCGCTGGCATCAACAAGAACACAAGTTTGTTTTTATTTGACGCCATGTTGGTTAGTGACCACGAAGCAGTGAAGAGAAGGCTGGAGGCTGGAGTACATCGTCGTTGACTATGTTAAAGCAGGAAATGTGCAATGACTAAGCAAACTTAATGCGATGGCCTACTTATCGCTATCGTGGGCCATCAATGCATCATAATCTACCACAGGTTGGTCCTTTCAGTGATAATAAAATCACGAGATTCAAGTGAGTATGTGCTGGATTTCAATAGAAGGTCTCTAAGGAAATCCAGTGAGTTGAATCACGGAATTTCCTATCCACACTGTCCACAGTGTGTGTAAACAGAGATATCATACAAGTTGAATTCATGCTGGGGGTATACAAACACAGCATACCATCTTTTACTCTTCGTCTAGAATTCTCGATGAATCCATGCTGGTTTGGAGGGTTGTCAGTTCAATCAACAATGAGGAGTGCACAGGCTCAGACCCCCTCACAAAGCGCCCTCTCGTGTTGAGCAAAAGACGGCTACAGAGCAAGGACGGAAAAGCAACAGACCAACTGTAAATTTGTTTGAGAAATGTAACACACAGGGAGACAGAGACTCACGGCATGAAGAGATCAACATAGGAGGGATACTGAGCCCAGACAATAGTTGACCCAACAAGTTCCATGAATATTCTGTAGATGATAAATGGTCAAGTACACCATGACTGCCACCTAGAAGCTGGCGGACATACACGAGAAAGTATAATAAACTTGAGTGGTCATTAGCATATCTCATCAAAGATGACAACTACCAACCTATCACAGGCCAGAAACGTTGTAAGTTCACTGCGCTGTTGTCGGTCCAGGAAAACTTTCTTGAGGACGAGTATGCAAATGATAGGTTCAAGGACCAGCGCTGGCGTCCAAAAGATCGCAGAGAGGGGGGCAAGACCCTCAAAGAGACAGCCCACTGGAGTAGAAACTACCGGAAATCCTGGCAGCAGTTCATTCAATCGATTCTGCAATGAAAATTGCCAAACTCACTTTCCACGCGAGCAATTGTCAAGCCAATGAGGAGCTCCATCGCTGCAACCTCAATTATACTCAGGACAATCATCCAAGAGAGTACCCTGCGACTTCGGTCATAAATTGCCCACACCTTGAAGGATGTTAGTTGTCGACTTTTTGAATGAAACCGCTGGACTCCCTCTAAGCTGCAGTATTGCTGATATAAAAAAAGGTTCAACGGGTGATGGTTGTGCATGGGCTATATACTTACTTTGAACAGAAATGGTCATCAGGAGTGCACTGTCAAATCATGAGTAAGACATGAAGAGAATGAGTGACCTGCAACTTACATGATATTATTGCATAACAGGTAGGTGACGCAACTAGGCTGAAGAAGGAAGTCAACCCCATGGATGTCATAGTAACACGAACATACGTCTTGATGAAAGGTTAGCATAAGACAGTGGAAGGGGGTTTTGTTGTACTTTGAATGCTAGTCAACAGAATCAGCAGTGATCAATACTTCCTGCTCACTTATGTCAAATGTGAGCCATAATACTGGAAGCCAACGGTTCTCAAGAGCGCATTAGCATAATGCGCATTCTTCTCTATCATGCAAACTCACAAAATGATAGAGATATGTCACCCAACTTTTCTTTTTTTACCAGATCAGATCAATCTGCCAAATTGTACCTTAACAGCTGCAGTCACTGGGATCAGATCAACAATTTACCTCGTCCTCGATGGTAATGACTACCAGAAATAAGAGTCAGCAAGTAAAATGCATTGGAAAAACTCATTACCGTGTTCATAAATGAGAAGTCCCAGTGCTGCAGCTCGTGATTGCTTCCCAATGTTCACTGATTGGCATATATTCATCAGTAAACAGCCCAAGAAATGAGTCGCAGTCACCAACATGCTCGCCAAGCAGACAGAGAAATCAAAGTTGTGTCCAACATGAATTAAACGGCTGGAAATATCCGTAGCATGACATGAAGCAGAATAGACTTTAAGACTTGGTAAGCAAAAAAGAGAGGCTTAGCCGCGAGGCAAACATATGCACCTGTGACTCCCATGTAACCACTGTAGTTAGAAGTGATAATACATCAGGTTACCACGTCTAAAGTGACATGAATACAGGGTTTCCAAGCCTCCTTCAATATCTCTTCAATAAATAGCGACTTATAATAATGAGCCAGAGCTGTAGCCTAGGGTAAGCAAGTGTGGGACGTCGGTGCTGACGTAGTTAATGTTCCTGACGTCACCTGATCACGCGCCCACCACCCAAACCTTTGTGCACGCCGTATTACACGACGAGCTCGCATATCTCATGGTAAATTGATCACATCATGGGCGCGTTTTGACACATTGTCTTCTACTAATGATTCTCATATGTCCAGCTATCTAGAACATGTAAACAAGGGAAGTAGAGTGCCCTACTGGTCCCCCTCCTCTTCCTCATCAGATGACTCGATGAATTCTGCACTTTTGGGAGCCTCGCAAGGCTGGGAAGGGTTCTTTTTCACCTTCTTTGACAACCTTTTGTGCTCTTTGCTTGCCTGACCTGTGGTAGGCGGAGCCATGCGCTTGCGAGAGATGCCAGCATTTGAATGTTTCTTTCGTGGCTGCCGAACAGCTTCACCTGCAGAACGGCGCACATCGAGTTTGGTAGCATGAGCTTTGACTTCCATGGATGTCAGTGCCGTCCAGTAACATGTTTGGGCCTTGAGGGCATCACAAAGTTTGCAGATCTCACCCACAGTCCCAATGTTTGAAGGACTAATGAAATTAACACCCTGGGGCCATCCTACAAGCCTAACCGCATATGTTTCAATGATCGCTGTCTCGTAGTTGTTGTAGTTCATTGCAATATCTTTTTTGCCGGTGACTGCAACTGTCAAGGACATGAGACGGGAGTTGCACGTCCCAATTAATGAAGCCTCGTACCCAGTCCACGGACAATCATCTTTTGAACTTGCTTTCATACAGCCACCAACGAGTCATGCTCATTAAGATCTGCAGGACAGTCAATAGGGAACAGTGAATGTGTAAAGAGACGAGTACTTACTCTGATTTTGTGTACATGCCCATTGTTCGTCATCAGTGAACCAGTGAACAGATGACAAAGTTATTTAAAGCAATATCTAGTAGGGCATCACAACAATCATCGTAAATCTGCTGACCACTTCGACATGGGAATGTTTGGCATTGTCGAGGACTGATGAATTTACAAATGCACCAGCGCCATAGAATTATTTTATTTGTAACCTTTTTCATTTAGATGGATCCATGGAAAAATACACGGGCACGTGTTCATTAGATTAAATACAGACCGAGGCTGTGAGGGTCAAGGTAGGAGATTGCAATGAGCCACAGTGAAAAACATTTCAGCGACGTTCCCAGTGATGCGGATATATATCATTTAGTCTTCACGTGATATATTTTTCCTAGCTCAGGATAAATACGAAATGTATATCACTTGATCGAGGGTAAAAGGGATGAGTTTGTGTTGCAAGAAGATCGTAACAGCAGAGTCGTACATATGGCACATATGTTGGCAGACCGTCACTCAAAGAAACATATTTCACGCAGCACCAGCAATGTTCCAATGGATAGCAGAGCAGATATTACTTCTCAATGAACAAATCACTCATCTTGACTGATTATTAGTTGGCCATCACTTGGAGCAGTACATTCCATGGAGGATAAACAGAGTTCCAAGATGTGTTAGATCACATATGACTACTCAATGGAGGCCAGATTGCAAAGACACAGTAATAGCAGAGTTGGATATATCAAATTTTTATTTAAAACAAGCCTATATCAGATCATTTCTTCAGGACAAATCCAAAGTATATGATTTTGATCGGGTTCAAGGAGTTCATGATCATAATAATATTTGTCAACAATTTGAAATTTGATGTAGCGCTGCAAGCACATGTAATGCTAGTGCTAGATTGTAATCTCAGGCAATGATTGCCATCTTCGCAATTATAAGGGTATTTTGTAAGTCGGTTAGGCTTAGGAATGGGTTCAGTTGCCAATTTTCAAAGTTTATGTCCACCTGTTGTCATATATATGATAAATAATCACATACATATAGTACAACATAAGTAAGAGTTCATATGTAAAGACTATGTAGCACAGGGTGTTATTCTCTATCATATTGGTGAGTCGACTAGTCAATATCCAGATCTTGCGCAACTAGTTTATAAACTAGTTGTGCAGGCGAGTGGGGTGTGCTGATGTTAGGACATAGTATGCGCAACAAATTTATAAACTAGTTGCGCATATGCAGTCAACAGATGAAACAATGCTGGATATACGCACCAACTAGTTGCATGCACAATGTCCTAACATCAGTGCACCAACCTCGCGCAACTAGTTTATAAACTCGTTGCACAGGTGAGTGGGGTGCGCTAAATACAAAACCGGTGATATTGTGATATTGGTCGCTGTATGATCTTGCGCATCCAGATCTAAAGCTAGATGCGCGTTTTTTGGTGTCACATGATCACTGTCCTGATTAGGTCGCTGACCACATCCATTTTAAATTGACCCATGCTCAGACAGTGCATTAAGCTCTGGGTGATGTGCACCACCTGAGATAATTGATTGATTTGAGTGTTTGTTTACCCCGCTAATGTTTTGCTTGTATCTCCCTCGTATGGACATGCTCTCCTTGACTAGGACCATAACTTTGATGGAAAAATCTGCCAAGATACACTTTCACTATCATATGGTATGCTATTGTAAAGTAACTCTGGTTATCCTGATCTTCGACTATGATGTGGTATTCCTTATTTTTGTTTTCATGCTGCAATTTCGAGTATTTTGCTTATACTTCACTAGGATCTTAAGTTATGGATAGACCTCAACGAGGGCTACAACTTTGGCTTTGATAGAAAAAGTTCCCATAGTCGAGTTGCTTTCTTGAACCCTTCGATTTCGAGTATTCTGCTTATACTTCACTAGGATCTTAAGCTATTGAAGTCATCAGACTATGGATAGACCTGCCTTGACAAGGGCGACAACTTTGGTTTTCTTTGAAAAAGTTCCCATGGTCAAGTTGCTTTCTTGAACCCTTCAATTTCGAGTATTTTGCTTAGAACTCAATGGAATCTGAATGTATGGACATCATTAGACTATGGATAGACTCTCCTTAACGAAGGCTACAACTTTGGCTTTTGTCAAAACAAAATCACACCTAATAATTCAAAGATTTGACATGTGCTTGTAATTTCGTCATATATACAATAAATAATCACATACATATAGTATAACATAAGTAAGAATTCATATGCAAAGACTATGTAGCACTGTCGGATATATGTAAGTATTGGACCTATAAACATAGCAAACAAATATGTTATGTTATGTGTAACAATCGATAAGCAAATGATATGGTATTGTAACAATTGATGAGCAAATGCCATGTTATTTTGTGAATTAAGTACACTGTAAACATCAAACATACATATTGAATGTTGCATTTCATGCGCAACTAGATTTATGACTAGATGCGCACCAATATGTATCCAACATACATATCAAATGTTGCATTTCATGCGCAACTAGATTTATGACTAGATGCGCACCAATATGTATCAAACATTAAATGATGTAATCACTTGCGCATCTAAGATCCCTGATCTAGATGCGCACATGTAACAATAAGGAAATATGTTCCCACGTGCCTATGCACGATGAAAAGAAGATTGATTGAGTTAAGCATACAAGATAAACGATATAAATAACTAATATAAGTAATGGGCTATTGATAGCTACCAATATGGATGAAGGGGCAGGTAAACGAATCAGCTGTGAAGGTCATGGAGTGATCTGGAAAATCAAACATGAGGCACTTCAGGGCAGGAGGGTGAGGGTACCGATCGATGAAGATGTTAGTTAGATAAACCTTGAGTGTGTGATAATGTACCATCGACAATTGCCCAACCAATCCACCATGTCGTGCAAGGGAAAAGAAAAAGTAAACACGACTGCAGGAGGCAAGGTATGTACGATCTGATACTGGCGTCAATGCAACGCTAAATAAAGATCTGATGTTGATAATACCCACCTGCAAGAAGTCGAATGCTAACACATTCAAAGTGGACAAACGTCCAGTGCAGGGAATGATCGACATGGATGATCCTGCTGCAAGAACAGTAGTGTTAGATGGCAAGCTGGAGAAGGCGATAATCGGGATTGGTAAAATCAATATCCTGGACATTGAGAATGAGATTCAGTTTGGTCGGTACAACAACCGACCACTCAAGATCAGCGAAGTCAATAAAATGATTACCTTGTTTGACAAACACGGCATGCAATGGATGAAAAGCGAGAATGCCATTGCCATCGTCATCGAGCCTGCGCGGCTTGCACCTGGGCAAATGTTGGAAGGAAGGTGGAACTCACCCGACATGTTAACGTCAATCAAGCTGTTGGATAAGAAGCCCATCCAGCTCGCATCGGGTCAGCACCACGTTGTGGCCCTTCGTAAGATGATAAATAAGTACCTGAAAGAGGAAGAGAGTCTTGACAAATGTTTATGGCGACTCCAGGACAAGGAGGCCCTAACGGACGAGGAGGTCGTAGAGCACGAGAAGCTGCGTAAACGATTGGAGAAGGTCAAGGGCCACATAGATGAGATGGGTCAATGGGGTGTTATTCTGTATGATATTCGTGAGTCTATATCCAGATCTCGCGCAACTAGTTTACAAACTAGTTGCGCGCACAATGTCCTAACATCAGCGCACCAACCTTGTGCAACTAGTTTTAAAACTAGTTGCACAGGCGAGTGGGGTGCGCTGATGTTAGGACATAGTACGCGCAACTAGTTTGTAAACTAGTTGCGCATGTGTAGTCGATAAATGACACAATGCTGAATATACGCACCAGAAATCATTGATGGCGAGAAGGATCTGGGGAAGCACCTGAGTCAAAACCAGGTGCTTCACATTTACAGCGAGACCCAGGAGGAGCAACTGGTGTCGATACTATGAGACATAAAAGACACTTTTGACGAGGGGGGTCAGCAAGCTGCTATGAAAATCTTGGAGGATCAGCACAAGAAGACGGCCGTCAATAAGAACTCCAAACTTATGAAAGTACTGAAGCAAACCCATCTAATGTCGGTTCTGATGTGTGATATCTTGACGATGGGACCACATTTTCGTCTTTGTCGAGAGTTTAACGTTGGCTGGCTGAGCAAGTTGATTCAGGCTGTCATGGGGGTAAGTCCTTCATATTTGGTCGAACATACCTTAATTGCTGATACATCTGCAGATGTATGTGAGATATATGGCACAAGGCATTCACGTATGGCGTTACCTGGGTGCAAAAGTGGAGGACTGCTCGACGTTGGCTGAGGCGAAGAACATGGCTGAAGATCTTGCACAAGCAGATGATGAGGGGTACACAGATGCACTAGTGCATCTGCTGGCGATAACGGGCAAGGTATTGGAAGTTCAGGACGAAGATTGTCTGGTGTTCCTGCTGGTGATGAAGGAGATTGATGATGTCGCGGCCAAGTGCTTCAAGGCATATGAGGGTTCCCTTGGGGCACGTCAGTCCAATTATGAGGAGGCGGTGAAGAGGTATCATGAAGACGTGATTAGAGTCCTAAAACAATATTTTTGGTCACAGGGACACTGGAGTCCAGAGGAGAAGCGCTGGCATGAAGACATACTGGGACGTGTCTACATCTGGCTGACGGACACTCAGGGTGAGAATATGCCGATGCCCCTCATGACAGGGTATGTCATGGATTGAGTATGGGAAGAGCTGGATGCGTCCAAAGATGGATTTTCAGAGGTAAGTGCATGTGTTGGGGAAGTAGAACAAACGACTCACCATATGGTTGTAACAGATCGCAAGCTGGTTCGAATGTTTGCTGCACACAATGAAGATTTATGCAGGGAATTCGCATGCGGTGGACGATGACTCTGAGGCAATATTCAGTGCAATCGAACAGGAACGAGGAATGGATGCTAGCGAAGCAGCTGAGGGTGTAAGTGTGAAAATGACGAGCGAGGAATACTGACCAAAACATGGCACAGGTGTTTGGATCATTGTGGATTTGGCGCACCAGCGGGGTGCTCCATCTGCACAATAAAATGTCTGAGCCCGACGTACAAGAGCTGATGGGCAAACACCCGAAGACGAAAGATGAGTTCATGATGGTGTGGGATGCTATGTTGGCGACGACTCAGAACCAAGCAAAGACGATGTACGATCAGCACAAAAAATTCTTTGGGTTTGGAGAGATCGACTTGCCTATTTCGTCGATGAGCATGCCATGCATGCACGGTCTTATGGTCACCAGATGGGATTGGCAATGGGCGACTGTGAAGAAGAACCTACCACGTGAAGCTGAACCATTGGTACAGGCTATGTTCCTCGAGCAGCATATTGCTGAGAGGTATCGACCCAGAATACTTAAGGATCCAATCGTTTGGGCGATCCGGGACAGCATTCAGAAGTCGATGATGGATGGGATCCCACAGTCGAAACTGAAAGCGAGCACGGCAGGATCTCTTGCGAAGCGGAAAGAGTGGGCCTACTGGGACGGGATAACGGTCGACGAACCAGGAGAAGATCTTGAGGTAAAGGACCAAATAGATGCTGAGGCCCAGGCTAGGCTTGTCGAGACTAATCGTCATATCGCTGCGGAGAAAGCTGACTATGATGCCATCCTAAAAATAAGGAAAACAATCATGTCAATGCCTATCGCTCGCGTCACCTTTCACAAGAAGAGCAGGCTTACCGTGGAAGTCGTGGATGCCATTAACCAACTCACAGAGGTCAGTCAGTTGAATGTCTGCGCATCCAAAGTTGTTACTAGATGCGCAGGCAAATATCTGCACATCTAACTTTGATACTCGATGCGCAGGTAGATACATGCAGAATAAATGTACCATTGATGTTGTGTTGACAGGCTTTGATGATTAGCACATCTCGCCAGCGTAAAAGATTCTTGTCAGGTGTCGAGATGAAAGAATTCGATCTCATGCATGATGTCATGGATCTCAACATCCCTGACGTCGAAGGCCTACCTGATGAGTATACAATTCAATCGGTGCGTCATCTAGGACTGATTCAGTGCATGTAAACATCAACTCACATGCGCAATCTGCAGGCTGTTACCGGTGCAGAGGCAGAGAGAGAGGGTACCAATGGAGATGGTGCAGACGGGGATGACAAGGGCGAGGAAGAAACCCTTCCAAGAGCCACTATGAAATCCCCCAAAGGTAAAGGCAAAGTGAAAGAGCATGCACCAGCAGCTGCAGTCACAGAGGCATCAAGGGACACCAATGTTGAGATGGAGGATGCCTTGGAGAAGCAAGTCAAGCCTAAACCTGCCCGCCCCAGGCCAGTCCCAGCGAAGAAAACCGTGAAAGGTAAATCACGCACGTACAATCTGTAACATGTATGATGGACTGACTTTGTTTGGACAGCTACACCTCTCGCTGCTAAGGTTACCACGGGTGAGTGAAGGATTTAAACTAACAAGTCATTAAACTCACCACGATCAATCAATTTAAAAGAGTTGTTTCCGAGAGGTCAAGCCACAGGTGAGTTTGTGAATCTACATTAAAAGTTAGAAGCGCACTTACATGTCTTATGGTGTCCTTATAGATGGACAAGGTCGGTTTTCTATAACGACGTCGTCATCGAATCAAATTCATTTTGTCACAGATACCACAGATGGTCGAGGTACGTCTGCGCATCCAGAATCAAACCTGGATCCACACTTAAAGTATTGTTTGGTACTTGCCATAGATGAAGGTTGAGGTACGTCTGCACAACTAGTTTCAAAGTTAGTTGCGCACTTGACTAACCATTGATATTAGTTACGGATGAAGGTCGAGGTATGTTTGCGCATCTAGTTCAAAAGTGAGTTTCACACTCACATGTTTGCTCCCATAGATTATCAAGGTACATCTGCGCATCTAAAATCAAACTTAGTTGTGCACTTGACCAACCGTTTCATGTGAACTAACAGATGATGGTCCAGGTACGTTTGCGCAACTAAAATAAAACTTAGTTGCGCGCTCAAACATGATATTAACTTACAGATGACAGTCGAGGTATGTGTGCGCAACTAAAATAAAACTTGGTTGCACGTTCAAACATGATATTGACTTACAGATGATGGTCACACAACGGATGCACAAGGTAACATTGTGTCTTTCATTTACCTTGGTATATGCGCTGATGAACGATTGCATGTTACATAGGCGCAAACCCATCTTTGGCTCCCATCGTCGTGGACAACCACTCAGTAGACACATCTCTCGATCTTCGCACTGGCCTCACGGACCTGAATCTTGACAGAGAAAGCCCTCTTTCCAGTCCCCCCCTACCGTCCAGTCTGATGTCGCTATGGAGGTGAAACTATCAGGATTATGAGCTTGCTGCCGAGTTGGATGCATCAGACCATCATTGACGCAGTGGTGAGTTTTGTTGCACTGATTTTTACAACTCTCATTTTCTCATCCTAACCTTACACAATTTAGCGCGCTCTAAACAACCCTCAGTCCCACGCACCGCGCCTGTGTCTTCCAAGGGGGTTTCTCGTCAATCCATCGCTGGTTCTGCCAGATCTTCTGCAATGCCATCAGGCAGTGGGTCTACTTCCAAACAGTCCAGGCGTGATACTCATATGTATCCTTTAATCATCTTACTTGCCTCTGTTGCTTACTATCACTTTCTTATTCGTAGTTGTGAAGTCCCTGGACAACAAGAAGAAATCTAAGCACCACACCGGCTTGTCTGTGTCGACCCATGCGGAAGAAGATGATACCCACCTGGTCATGCCTGACATGTAATTTTCATTGTCATCATTTGCACTCGTCATATGCGTTCCTTCTTGTTGTTTTTTTGTTCTCTTCTCTGCTGATCCTACCGTGTCTTGCTGTTGTCGCTTTGGATGTTCAACCATCCTTCATTTGTTTCATCGCTGTCTGTCTGTCTGTCTGTACTTTTGAAATGTCGTAGTCATATAACTAATCAACAAATCCAAAGTCATATGTGTCGATACTTGTCTGAAGAAAGGTTATAAGTGAAGATCATAACATATCAAGTCATTTGTCTCGACGCATCCAAGGTCATCTGTGACGATATATCCAAAGTGATATGTATGCTACTTGCATCTCATATCACTTTGGATATATCATCACAGATGACCTTTGATGTGTCGTCGCATATGACCTTGGATGTGTTACTATCGTCGCTTCATTTCCTACCATTAACCTCCTTCGTCGTCTAATTCGCAAGTAAAACTCCCTCATTTTATTACTTACCTCCTCCTTCATCTAACTCGCAAGTAAAACTCCCTCATTTTATTACTTACCTCCTTTTTCCTCTACCTAGCAAGTAAAACTCCCTCATTTTATTACTTACCTCCTCCTTCATCTAACTTGCAAGTAAAACTCCCTCATTTTATTACTTACCTCCACCTTCATCTAACTTGCAAGTAAAACTCCCTCATTTTATTACTTGCCTCCTCCTTCGTCTAACTCGCAAGTAAAACTCCCTCATTTTATTACTTACCTCCTTTTTCCTCTACCTAGCAAGTAAAACTCCCCCATTTTATAACTATGCCCTTCCTCTCTTCCTCCATCCGTAATATTTGCTGCTCTTGTTATTAAAAAAGGTACTTTTGTGCTACAGACTACTACTGTGTGCTCTTTTCTTCTTGTAATGTCGACTGCCTTTTCCTTTATTAAGATCTTACCTTTCTTTCATGCAAAGTGATTTCTGATTTCTGAGTCTTCAAACTTGAACTCCATTGGCTTCGCAATGTTCGCTTCCCTTGCTGTCTTAGCCAGCTTTTTGGAACCGAACTGACATGCTATGCTCTGGCCCGTTCATGTACGTGATGCTTCTAATTGCTTGTCCGGTTATTCCGGTGAAGATAAAACACTGGCCCGTTCATGTACGTGATGCTTCTAATTGCTCGTCCAGTTATTCCGGTGAAGTTTCCGGTGAAGTTTAAACAATGATACGAGTGCCAACTCACTCGAACCCAGTCATACCTTCAGGTGTGTAATATTACACTGATCTCACTAGTACCAACCATCCTCAAACGTGACCCTTCGCAGCCTGAGTGCTCAGGATTAACCACCGTGTATGTCTCTCCATTCTCCATGTACGCCACACTAAAATTTCAATTCTACATATATCTTGGCATGTCGACCCTGGTTCCCCCTCAGCAAGTATTTAATGCATGCTTTCATCCAAGTCGGGTTGTGGCTAGATTTTCATTTTCCTGATTTTTTCTTTACCTTTCTCAATGTTTCAATGGACCCCAACCGTGATCTCTCTCCGACGTGAGTCTCTAAACATTTTTCTCGCTTGTCTTTCGTTCAATTCAGTGTATTCTTCAGATCTGATGATGATTTCACATCGGATGATGAGGTGGCTGCTGATACTCTGGTCACCTCTCCATTCAACTTCAATGACGTCCCCGTCATACAGGAGGTTGACAGTGACGACGCAGTCCCTCAAGAAGCCATTTTCGATGGTTTGTTCTTGCAACAGGAAGGTGCCCCAGCCGATGGCCCCACCTGGGAGCAAACACCCGTGACGACTATCAACCTCTCTAGCCTCGGGCGAATGTATCGTCTCAAAGACCGTTCCTCGGCAATTAAACTCCTTCATCGTCGTGTCAATGTCGTCCTTGACTCTGACCTCAAGTTGTGCAGCAATGATCCCAAACTTTTATGGAAAGCATCTAACCACTTTCTTGATTTTATTCTCGTGGTATCTGGCAAGATCAGCCTTCACGCATTCCTCCCCAGGACTATAGCTGACCACAACTTCACCTTAACACTCAATCTTCGGCTCCAATGTCGCGAATTCCATCTGAAATTCGGCAAACTCGGCTTTGATCCCACTGGCTCGATGATGGCCATCAGCGAAGGTCAGTCAACGGAGCTGTGGTTGGGCTTCTGCCCCGTCAGCAACATTGAAGACATCGACCTCGCTAATCAGAGTCCTCTCCTGAACGAGAAGCATGGCGACACTTGTCTGACGGCAGTGCATTATTGCATGGGCATCATGTTCATCGCCTACCTTCTTAACCAGATTCCGTCCATGCCTGTACACATGATGTACCCCTACGGCCCACGCAAAGACTTCAAAGAATGGAAAATCGAAGACGCGACTAATATCCTGTACGTTGGTTACACATCCACTTCCTTTGCTTTCGCCATCATGATACTGGGTTACTTGAACGATGAGTCTGACAAGTGCGCATCTAATTTTCTATCTAGATGCGCGCGCATGCATTGTATACATGCAGACCCCCTTGTCCACGCATCTAATTTTTATCTAGATGCGCGCGCACACATTGCATACATGCAGACCCCCTTGTCCGCGCATCTAGATTTGGATCTAGATGCACATGCATGCATTGCATACGCACATTTCATCCCTTATTTTCTTAATATTCACGCGAGTTATGATACAACGTTAGCTGACTGTGTCTGTTTTATTCATTCAGTTCGCAGAAGACCATCACACTGCGCTTGCAGGATGCCTTGCACCTTAACAGACTGATGATCGATCAATACGATAAATTCGTCGCCAACGCACCTGCGGATTGGTTGAAGGATGGTTGGCTTCAACAGCATGTACGTGTCTCAGTAGCATGTCGTTATGGCCAGAACCAGCCCATCGTCAGCAATGATAACCATGCACATCACGTGGAGGCTCAAAACTGGAACCTTGAACGGGACTATGCAAATGTTCGATACTTGTCCATGGCAGTCGCAACTCACATATCGTACATCACTTTCATGTTTGCCCATCTCCTCAACTCTGACCTCTCCGATTTTACTCAGTTGCGAAGTAGTACAAGGCTGGGTAGAGGTACCTGTGAATGAGATTCTCTCCGTCCATGATGTCATATACAACTCCCTGGACCTTGACGTCAGACAGCCCATGGACCTTCCTTCACTCCCTCTGCATGAACCTGGCACTCAGAGAGAGATAGAGGAGGGTCGTCACATCCCTCGTTTCATTGGGAGAACTTGTATCAACAGTCCCAAATGTGGCATCCTCATCAACCTAGAAACCATCCCTCAACTCTTCTCTTCATACGTTGCTCACGATGAACACCTCAATTTAGATGCCGACATCCTTGATGTCAAGGACGGGGAGGGACCCTCGATCAACGTGTATCCTCAAGCATTTTTACGGAAGTACGGCCACCTGCAGTCATCTTCCATCCTCCCTCACTTCAAGACATTCGTCAAAAAAGTTCAAGCGTTGATCACACGTCAACAAAGGAGGCCCAGAGTGGACGACAATGATGACGCTGATGACGAGGCCGATGATGAGGACGATGAAAATGAGGAGACTAACCTCATCGACACTAAGCAGCTTGCTCCTGCTATAATTGCATCAGGGTGTCAATTTTATAATGAGATCTCCCATCGAGTTCGCCCAAATGCAGGCCTCCATGAGGTCCAGCAAGGTCGCGTAACCTCTGCATTGTCTGGGGCATATGCCCAAAGAAGCGGTAAACATGTGCACACCGCCATCATATGCCATTGTGGGCTGAATCTGCCCCATGAACACTACAATAATGCCATCAAGATGGAGAAGGTCCCCCGTGACCTGTGACTCGAAAATATCTACATTGTGCAACTGGATTCCATGGACCCTGCGAAATGAAATGGAATGTAAGTTGGTCTCATTTCGAATGCGAGTCGACGAGTCAAATCATATTAATGATTTGATTTTAGGTCAATTTATCTCGACATCATCATCCCTCTCGCACGTGCATGGTCACGTCCCCACGTTAGCAATAACTTGCATCCTCATCTATCTATATTTGTTCCCGAAGTGAGTGACTTTTCTTTGTGCCCTTGTTACCCACCATCCATTTCCTTCAATTTGACCTGCATGCAGAGGCAGGTACTGGTTAGGGAGTTCTGTGGAATCACGACACAAGATTCCTTCATCCATTCTGTCTTTGTGCGCATCTAGTTTCTAAACTAGATGTGCAGCAGTCCATGGCTTGTATTCACTATACGCGCATCCAGTGTCAAAACTGGATGCACGTCCAGAGACCATCTTTTGATGAGGGGTCTTCTGCTGCTCTTGCGGACGTCTCTTCATCGAAAAGACGGTTTTTGATAAATGATGCTTTTCATATTCATCTTTGTCATTTTTATTGGTGTCGCATTTGAATTCATAGCAAAATTGCTGACACTTGTGTTGTCTCAGGCTTTCCCGAATATATACCAGTGGATGACGTTCGGCGTCACGTCTCTCATAGAGCGTATCTGGGAACACCAGCAGCCTCTCTTGAAGGTGGACAAGACACCTTCCCCACAGATGATAGAAATTTGCGCCATGCTCAAACGGGCTCTAGCTTTTGCCCATACCGGTAACACAAGAGTCTTGTCATCAAGCTTGATGAGGCCCTTTTGGCTGGTTCGAAGCCTGTTGCAGCAAGGCTGGCCCACCATGTCTTCTATGATTCGGCTTGTGAGCACCACCTCCAGACCTGTCGCTGTCAGTCCAGGGGATTGGCCCATTGTCGCACGATCCAACCTTCCAGCCATAGCTTCCAAGCACTCACAGGTGGTTACTTATGGTGTCGATCATTTCGAGGTATTTCTTTTCAACAGCTTCGCCTCCCCCAAACGCTCACATAAGGTTCGTCCAGGCATACAAAGCCGAGTTTCACATTCAGCTGTCCGTCCACAACCCACCCGCCAATGTCTTTATGCAATACGATCAAGATCTTCGACATGCGATCATTATCGCCGTCGTCGCATTTCAATCTTTCATCGCAGATGTCAAGACTCTTGTCTCAGTGTCCGTCACAAAACTTTGCAGCAAACTGGACGACCAAGACACCCACTCTACATCCCTGGCAGCAAAGGGTCGTCGCTACAACCTCAAGAAATGGTTGGCTTGTGATCATCCTCTCAGCTATCTTGATCATGCTTTCGAATTTCTTCTGAAAAGTGTCGTAGCTGACTCCGACGATCAAAGTTTGGGTCTTCCCAATCCTACCAAGGAGAAACTTGCAATCCATGACTTTGCCAAACTGATCATCGACATACCCCGCCCTACAAATCCAGTCACCATCGCTGCCCCCCTCATCTCTACTGGCAACTCCCCCATGGTATTCAAGGTAGCGCTCATCTACATGTCTAAGTTCGTACCTCACAACTCTTCACAAGCTGCCGACACATTTCTCCAGAACGCTTTCATCATTGCCACTAATCATCTTCGTATCAACAACATCCCTTGGCATCTTCAGGGGGGTCAAGGACGTCATTTTCATAAACCCCATTTCAAGTCCTGGATCAACCTCGGTGAAAAAGCGACTGTCATTCCATCCTTGAAGCAGCTTGGCTCCAACATCAGTAACGGTGCAGCAAAAGCATCCCAACATGCACAGGCATCTGACTTGCGTGCTTCTTGGTCTGCTTGCTCCATTTCTCTACAGTCCTTGCCTGATTTCCTGTCTCGCAGCGTGCCCCCTGATGAGTTCAGCATGGATTCGGTTGGTTGGGACAAGAGTGACCCAACTAACTCGATCAACCGCCAATGCTACCAGTGGGTATTTTCAGAGTTCTTGATGACCTGACCCCTTCATCAGCTTGCCTTGGTCATCGGCATATATGTCACCAAGCTCGTTCCAGATCTTTTTCACAATGCCGATGATCGCCCAGAGCGGGAGAGCTACAGTTCAGCAATGGCATTCACCATGGCCATTCGTGCTATGAAGTGGGCCCTAAACAATAGCCAAAAAGGGTGTAAGGTCGTCCTTCCTTTCATAACCACGAGTCCACACCCATTGTGCCTTCGGCACAGGTTCTCAGTGACTGAGTCTGCGCTGGTGAACACTGCTTTTTCTCCAGGGAATGAGTCGAGAATTGTGGTATTGATTTCATCCACATCTGTGTTCTTTGAGGAGAGGATGGTGCGATCCAGAAAGTAGGAATCATTCAAGGGAGGATGGTCAGGGAGCAGAAGCTCAGAGTATAGGGCATTGATGAGAGACTGTATGTCGTTGTTGGCGCAGCGCATTCAAATAGGGAGGGTCACCGTGCCGTCTCCATCTGTGCCCTTTCCAGCTCTGATCTCAAGGAGCCACTTGGCCAATTCATCGGACACAGGATCTTGACCAAGACACATATTTCTCTTAAGGTGGAAGATGCAAAGCTTGGGCCAGATCTGAGATCTGCAAAAGGTAGCACCAACTATCTGCTCCCTGGATCCATGAGGCACCACTGGCAGGGTCTGTCTGAAGTCTCCTCCAAAGAGCATGGTTATTCCTCCAAAATCAGCATCAACATTCAATAGATCACATAATGTGCGATCAAGGCATTCCAGAATATGACGGTGTAGCATAGGAATTTCATCGCAGATGATTAGACAGGTGGCCTTGAGAAGCTCATGGACAACATCTCCTTTCTTGATGTTGCATGAGCTATCCTCGTGAATAGGAATGGGGACCTTGAATCGTGAATGAGCCGTACGTCCACCTGGTAGAAGGAGGGAAGTGATTCCAGAGGAAGCCACACATAGGACGATCTTGCTTTCAGCACGGAGTTTTGAAGCGATGAGCTTGCAGAGATATGTCTTGCCACATCCACCTGCACTGTGGACAAAGTATGCATGTCCAGGTCTCTGCTCATTACGATGCATTGCATCATCAACCACCATGTCAAAGACCACCCTCTGCTCTTCATTGAGAGAAGGGACTCCTCTATCCACTATCTCCTGAAGGTCCTCCTGGTTATACTGGAGCTGCTCAGCAATGAGCTGGTTTCCCTCCATGGCCCCCCATCTTGCTGCCATTTGAGATATGGGCATCTGAGGAATCGCTTCCAAAGACTTTCCATTTTTGCGAAGCACACCATCAATGAGATAGAGACCATAGTCGTGGACCTCTTCCTCTGTAGGGTCAGGCATATTAAATGGAATGCGTGTGAGACGGCGGCGCAGATCATCGCAAAGATTATCCTTGAAGCGGTTCCAAAGCTCATGAGGGCTTGTAGGGTTGCAGTGGAAGAGGATGATGGCAAAAAGATTCCGCAGGCGGTATCCAGTGCACATGTCAGAGGCGTCCTGCAAGCACTGGATCCATTCATTATCATCATCAAGGAGACCCCTGCGCTGACAGGCATCTTTGAAAGTCTCGCAGACGATGTCACCGACAGTACGAAGATGTTCATAGGAGGTAGCCCCTTCAAAAAAACACAGTAAGTTTGATTAATATCAATTGTTGCAGACATCATACCTTTTGCTACAGTCAAAAGCAATCTCAGATAGAAGCGCTCTCCAGAGCCTGGAGCAGCAGCATACATTCTTCCAATCGCCACTCCACGCTCGCGTATCTTCCATGCATTCTTGGTCCATATGAATTTTGAGGGGAAATCCTGGTAGAGGTGATCATGGGCTCCAGCTGCCACAAAGTTCTGATTGGCATTGGCTTTGAACCATCCAGTGAGGCAAGTCTCTTTGGCTGCTGCACGCTCAAGAACATCCTGGACATTGTCGTCAGGGTCATAGAACACCATGTGTTCGTTTGGGAGGTGGACTGGCAAGTGGTAGATGGAGGGCCATTCGAGATGCATTGAAAATTCGAAGATACGCCATGCAGCCTCATTCGAGCTGATATATCTGGAGTCCAGATAGGTTTTGACTTCATCCACCGCTCCTCTCATCTCCAAAGTAGCGTGGTCATCTCCTTTGTAAATATATTTGTGGATATATTTGACAGAGTTGATAGAAGCACAGACTTCCAGATTGATGTGGCAGTTGAATGCCACCAGCAGTTCTGGGGGGTGAGGAACAACATCTTTGTTGGTGAAGATGGTGTCATTCTTCTGGATGGTGCGACCATTATCAGGACTTGCATACTCCGGATAGCCATCATCCTTCATCAAAGTCTGGGGACTGAATGACTTTGGAAAGTGTTTTTTTGCACTGTCCATTCTCCAAGCAACACTGCAGACTGCAAGGGCCATGCAGCATGTATTTTTCCATGGCTTGATAGAGTTGGGGATGGAGATTTCTATCAGGAATCTGGGCGGAGATGAAGGAGTCGACCTGCTCTGCAGTGCGGGTCTTATATTCTGGCTCCAGGAAAATGAGGAGGTGCATATGAGGCAGACCACGTTTCTGATATTCAATGGTATACACCAATCCTGCCACCTTTCCATAGTAGCCTTTCCGAACCTTCTTCAAGAGGGCCTGCTGCTTCTGATAGAATACGCAAGCCACCAAGTCTGGACAGTCCACGGCACTCTGACCTATTTAAGTTATTGTCAATAATGAAGTCATCAACAATATATATGAAATTATTACCTGGCAGGAGATTCTCAGTGATCTCAGGCCAACTGCCATTTGCAGTCATGGTCAGGAAGCGATCAGGCTTTTTGCAGGTGCGGCAAATGGCCAAGGAATCCTGAAGCAGCTGATGCATATACCGAGGGCTTCCAGTATGAGAGGAGGGGAGAATAATGGAGCGACCTGTCTGAGCCAAATCATCTGTGCCATCATTGAGAACATTGTCTGTTAGGCCTCGGTAGCAGTCCGCCCTAAGCTTTTTTTGGTTGTTCCTAATCCAATTCAAGTTGGACTGTTCGATGGAGGCCCAGGCATCCACCACATACTGTTGGAAAAGTCTTCCACCATGAAAGATATTGTTGTGGTCAAGGTGAATGGGGCGAGGATGAAGGCGATAGGCATAATACAGCAGCTGAGTGACTTTTTTGCACGTCCACGTCCACCATCATTGACATTGAGAGGGATGTCAAGATGCCAGCCCTCCTCGCCAGACGGAAAGAGGAGAACATAGTGAAGAGTTGAGTATGCGTGGCTTAGCTGGCTGATGCGCTGGAGCTGACTACCTTGAAGTCATATGACAATATCGCGTTTGTCGGACACCTCCTCAGAACCATCTCCAGGAATGATCACAGCAATTTCATCGGCAGTGGGAAGATTATATCTTCGACCATCTGTGCCCTGCTGGAAGTGAATGCATGCACAAACATCTGTGTGCTGTTCTGGAGGCTTCTCTCGCATGACTTGATAGGCTTGCTTATAAAGAGGAGCATAGGGATGACTTCAATACAGCATGTCATGGAGCTCTCTGAGAATGTGACGATCAAGACCTTCATTTCCAGGTCGGGTGGCACGGATGTTGGTTGCTTCCTCAGGATCATAAATGTAAAGTTGTGCATATGAAGGCTGAAGGCCTTCTGGAGGTATAAGACTGCCCATGAGATGATGGAGAGATCCATGGATATGAAAAGTGTTTGGTCCAGAACCTTGCAGAGCATGATCCTCAATATTGATGCCCACTGAAGTAAATGCAAGAGCACTATTATATTGGCGAATCTTGGAGATGAACATTTGGTTTGTATATGCCTGCTGCAGCTCGGGTGGCCATGGTGGAAAGGGAGGAAGGCTGACTTGGCCCCGCAAGCAGCACATACCAAACCGGGGGTTTCGTAAAGTGGAGTTGGAGAGTTTTTCACATGCAAAGTGTCTTGCATGGCAATTGGGACACTCTACATCAAGAGGACCAAGAGTCTGAAGGACAATAGGCTCTGAATATGGTCGACCTCCATCAGGGATAGCAACATTACGGGCAGGCACCTGGTCAATATGCTGCTGATTCTCTGCTTCACGCTGCAGTCGATCCAACCTTCTTTGTTCATCCTGATCGTGCATTTCTTGGGATGCTGGATCATTATATTTGCCTAATGCCTCTTCCAGACACTCCTCCTGCTCACAAACCCTCTGTTCATGGTGGTGGTGATCCTCCTCCGCCTGCTGACCTGCCCGCAGAACATCCTGAGCCTGTCTGTTGATTCAGTCATCTTCTTGCAACTGTAATTGCTATTGAATATGCTGTCGATGAAATGCTTCCTGTGCTTGTCTATGAAGCAAGTCATTTCTAATCCGCCCATTCTCCATCTGCTCTGCCTTGAGATGATGCTGAAACTGAATATTAAATTGTTGATAATCAGGTTGAGGCAGTGCAGGTAATGGTGGTGCAGGATTAGGGGCAAAGTAGTGGAGAGGATTTTCGAAGTTGTGAGGACCAACAGCGCCCTCATAATGAATAGCACCATATACAGGAGGGGCAGGAGGAGCAAGTTGAGCAGGTTCGTTAGGAATATGAGGTTGCTGCGGGGGCTGCATCCCAGCTGCCCTAAGCTCTGCTTGCACCTGCTGTCTTATCTCATCTCTGTCCTGTCACCGACAAAGATCACGCTGACGACACCTATTGTTTTGAGCTGCATTCATTTGGTCATTCAAGCGTGCATTGTAATCAACTGGAGGAAGAGCATGAGCACGCTGCACATGCACAATTGCATTACGTGGCAAGCCAGGATACTGCCCCACTGGTAGAGGTTGATGTGGGAAATTAAGGGGAGGTTGCCATGCAAAAGGTCGTGGAACAGGCCCCACTTGTGGTAAATTAGCTGGCACAAAATTTGGCTGAGGTACGGGGGGTGGGGGCATCTCCTGGTTATTGTGTGCAGCATGGCGACAATTACACCTGGCAGGAGAAGTCATCTGGAGTCGATCGAGTCTATCGTGTTCTCGTTGCAAGTGACGATCACGTTTGGGGGTGATTTGTTGTTCATTCCTAAATGGCACATGCAGACATTAGCATTGTGCACCTTGCATATAGCAATAGCAATATATAGTTGGCAACTCACGGAATTAGTGCGTTTCCGTCCATCTTTGTTATTTAAACAGTTGTTTAGCAAGGTCAAAATTTGAGTTGCCTGAACTCATCAATAAGTCATTTCCATCCATCATTGTTTATAAGAATTGAAACCCACAAAAAATGTATGACACTTTGTTACACTTGGCTGCAGGGGAAGGCAATTTAACTCGAGAAATCTATGCAAAAGCAGCAGCCAAATGTGTAATGATTTGTGTAACTAACTTGTGTAACAAATTGTGTAATCAAAATCTATTAATGCTTTTGTTATTCTCGATGCTCACTCCCCTATAGGAGGAAAGCTGTGTTGTTTGGCCAAATTATTCCTGAGGTGCAGTAGGCGTGAAAAACACTGTCCACTATATTGCGTTTGGCAGCATTTTCGGACTCTGTCGAATTTAGCCTCTCGAAATTCTCAAATCTCAATTTTTTTTTCAAGCTCAAGTAAGAAAACCACGCGAAAAAAACCAAAATCACTGTCCACTATACATTTGGCAGCATTTTCAGACTTTGTTGAATTTAGTTGATTAGTTGAAATCTCAATTTTTTCTCGCTCTTAGTCACACCACAAAAACCACGCGAGATGTCCAAAAAGAGGTTTAAGCGAGCTAACCGTACCTATGCGAAAACCATGCGAGCTAGCGAGAGCTTTCCCACCCATTGCACCTTACTTTTTAGATGGTCACCATCTACATCATCACTGTCCTTGATCGCAGCAGCCCCCTCCACGGTTATTTTGACGCCAATCGCACCTTCCCCACCATGTGGACCAAGAAGCACAGCAATAAGGGCATTGGCCCCCTGCTTCTCATTCACCTGGGACTAGCCAAGGCAAACAACGGACGCATATGGAAAGGGGGTAATCTCCAAACCAATTGGACCATGTTGACACGGGAGGAGATTAATAATTTCCATCAGAACATGCTTAAAATCCTGTCTGATCGAGAATTTGGTCCGTATCGCCTCGCTGAACTTCTCTTTGGTTCAGCGAAGGCTCGCTCCATTGGTATGAGCACTCACACCTACATCGTCAATCCGGGTCAGTAATCAACGAACTCGACTGATGTTTACGCTAACAAAAACCGTTATAGGTGTTGCATCTACGTCCTTGGGCAAGTGGTCGGCATCATCTTCTATGTCAGCAGAAGATGCAGATGATGAGGTGGAGGTACACGAGATGACTGCACCTGCCATCAGACGTCGTCGCTTATATTGAACGGGTCGTGTCGCTGAATACATACGCTCGCTAACATCATCATCATGTCGCATACTTAGTGTCGGGTCCTATCTGTCGTATCATCCTTATTTCCATAACTAATCCATCAATGTTAATATAACAATGTGGTTCCTCCGTGTGTCATCATTTGCACAACTAGTTAAAAACTTAGATGCGCTAAGGCTTGACGACCACTACATTTGCTCATTCGTCATATCTAAACTCCCCAAAGGCCAATATTTCCAATGTAGCCTATGAGCTGGGTACATCGCATCTATCTCTGATTCTGGATGTGCCAGGCTCATGTCCTATCCCTCATGAGAACCATCTTAAGATGAGTCCATGGGCGAGTCACACGTTCAGATTTAGTTGCATCTGCACGATACTTGTGATTTCCTTTCCTTCCTCACATAGATCATCCCCAGAAGATCAAGGTACGTCGCATCTATATCTGATTCTGGATGCGCCAGGCTCATGTCCTATCCCTCATTAGAACCATCTCAAGATGAATCCATGGGCAAGTCACACGTTCAGATTTAGTTGCATCTGCATGATACTTGCAATTTCCTTTCCTTCCTCGCATAGCAGGCCATACTGTAGTTTTAATACATTAGAACAGGCTAAGTAGCAGAGGTTTCTGGTGCATCAACGATGCTAACGGGTGATGCATCACTTCCCTACACCCAATTAGGCTTCCATATACTGCATTCACTCGTGGGCATCATACTAATTTGGAACATCAAATAACCTCCTTTTGATGTACCTTGCTCACCTATAGGCTATAGTAGCTGCATCTAACCTTCTCGCCAGGACTAGTACTTGTCTTGCCATCCAGCCAATTACCATCTATTTGGTAAACCCCCTAACTCTGGCCATGTCCCGCTCTCGAGTCTTAGAGAGTGCATCACTGTGCATGTCCTTGTCTTTTTGGTCGCTTACCTGACACTGATAAGTTCATCTGGCTGCGTCCCACTCTCAGGAAGTGCATGTTCTTTTATGTTGGCTTGCTTACTCCACACTGATGGTGCTCTAGCTGTGTCCCGCTCTCAATTGGTGCGTGTCTCGTCATCTGGCTCACTTAGCTGACACTAATGGTGGGTGGAAGCAAGTACTGTGCGTTAACCTTGTTAGTTTATCTTCGCTACTGTTATCTTATTTTTCTGGAGATAGGTCTACCAAAGTCGCTGCGCCAGGCGCTCTTGTTCCTTGCCACTCAACAGGATATCGCTCTACTCACTGCGTCCATCCATGACCAGTTGAAACTTTGTGATCCAAATTCGATGCCAGCAGAGTCGGTACCCGAATTTGACTTGGACGCAACCGACAATTGTGACTTCCAGTGGTCCGAAGGTGTGGAGCAATACAACAACATGTCTGAGGACGACCTATGGACTATCCTTGGACTTCCAGAGAAGCAAATACCGTTCTTTAACCTTTTGCATGATCCCTATGGCGATTGTGACCCTTGGACTGAGGACGGTCAAGCCTGGCTGAAAGAAAATGGGGAGCCTCTTGCTCTCTGCTGGCACCAGCTTGTGGGTCTCGTTAAAATGGTCAAGAACGCATTTTGCGGAATGCCCGTCCTGCTCATGGATGAAGTAGGCTTAGGCAAAACTGTCCAAGTCACCGCCTTAATTGCTGTACTTTCATTCTATCGTGAATTCTATGCTGTGCACAACCGCTTTCCTGGTAAAATAGGTAGGCCGCTCTTGTTAAAGTTCCTGCCACACCAGAGATCTGATCAGACGTAAATTGAATTAGCTGTGAAGCAGTGGAGGAGCGACTCTCCAAATCTTCCAAATCTTCCAGTAATGCTTGTCGTCCCAGCTAATCTGGTACCCCAGTTTACTTCAGAGTTGCACCAATTTCTTCAACGGGGCACTTTTGACGTTCTACCCTATCTGGCTACTTGGAGCAGTCGACGAACCTGGTGGGAAGACATATGGAGCAGGTCAATGCAGCCAGAAGGGCGGAGAATCATCATTACTACTCCCAAGGTACTGATGTAATTCTATTTTGGTTGGCAAAGCTCATTTTTTTTCTGCATCCAGGCTTTAGAATCTGACTGTGACCGCATTTTTGAGGCAAATAACCTTAGCCCAACAAAACATCCCCGACAGAAAACCAACTATACTGCAGATGCGCCAAGCACAGCTTATGGGCGAGAATTCTTGTTGGGCATGGCTGACGAGGCCCATAATTACAGAAACATAAAAAAGGGTTACTGGGCGATATTTTGCCTTCGCTCACTATGTCAAGCAATTGTTGCTATGACGGCCACGCCCATCACCTCTCGGCCTCTTGTGAGTGATGGATGCTCATATAATTTTATCATCCCATTCGGTCTTTAACGTCAGTTTTTTTTTCATTTCAGGACGTGTGGAACATTGGAAGATGCCTGGGTCTGGAGTTATTTGGCAGCACTTATGATGACGAGGCCCTGAAAATGGTTCGTCAACTGCGTGCTGCTGCTGCAAAGGATCGCAAGCGCTTTCAACAAGGTGACCGCATTGCCACCATAATAATGGGAACGGTAAAGGGCAACACGGATGTTGAGGTTCCCAGTCTGTACCGTAGTCAGATGCTGACATGGATCGGCATCATCAGAGAGAGGTTTTCTGGCATTGTTATATGGCGCACAATTTGGTCCATTGATAATCATGGTACCAGGATATCGGGCTTGGCTCCCTTCCAGGAGCATAATCTCCTTGTAAAGCTGTACAGCCATGAGGTGGATAATCTGGAGTGCATTGCCAAGGATTTGATAGAGGAAGGCGGTGCTAGAGCAGCAAAGTTTGCTTCTGGCTCGGTACAATTTTTTTTCATTCACCCTCATTCAAGTGTTTACGGTGTCTATCCAGGATTTCTACATGCGGGTCCGCAGGGCTTTATTGCACCCCAGCTGTAATACTGGATATCTGTGGGCAAATCCCTCCAATTTGGAGGAGTGGAAGAAGGACCCGTCTCGAAAACTTGACGTTCTTGCACAAGTGATTTGTTGGCATCAGGAGTTTGACAACCGTCCACCTCTACATGTTGTGGATGATAGGCTTACAGTGTCGTCCACAAATCCTGACGTCGCCACTAGTATTGCTGACTCTACACCCTGTGACAAAATAATTGTCTACTGCGCATTTCCTTCTAGCTATACGCAGGTGCTCAAGGTAGGTGATCATTCCAATTTCCTTTCTTGCAATTTAGTAACATTGATTGTTTGAACTACAGGTTTTGGAGCTCAACAGCGTCAGGACTTTACAGATGCACGGCAAATTGTCAATGTCTGCTAGAACCAATATCATTTCCCAATTCAAAAGCAGTGGACGTGACGGTCCTCGCGTCTTAATCATGTCCAACATTGGACTAACGGGTCTTAATTTACCTTGTGCCAATATATTGATCATTGTGGTTAGCATTCATTTTTCATCCACTCTCTCGCCCATTCCTTGGCTATTTTTCCCCACACTTATGCAATTGCAGGACTCGCTATGGTCTACCACTGACGAAGGGCAGCTGATTGGACGTATCTATCGTCCCCCCCAACCAAAGACCGTCCACATTTACCGAATTGTTGCCGCTGACACTCAGGATGTCTTTCTGAACAATATCTCCTTCAGTAAGGCGGCCATTCTTGACGCATTCATGGGGGCAACACCCAGTTTACATATGTAGTATCCACTTCCTGCTCTACGTTCAACATCAAATTTGACATTGTGATGCAGGCTCTCTGTTCAATGACGATGATGGAGTGGAGAAAGTGAGCACACTTCCTGAGATTGATGGCGTCCGATTGGAGAAGGGGAAACCAAAGTCAAAAATGCCAAAGGCTAGTAGCTCCTCGACAAAGAAAGGAGGTCGAGCCCAAGGTAGTAAGGGAGCAGACCCGTCTTCAGGAAGGCTATCCAAGAAACCTAGAGAGAAGTCTCTTGCCCCTTCCAGCTTTATCGTCCATGATAAGCAAAGCAACTTGCCACTGATTGCTCGGGACGTCCAGTCAAGTGTTATTGTCGTAGCGGATACCGGTACCAAGAGTGGTAACCTGCAGTTGGACTCTTTGGTAAGGCTCTAATAGTGCTTCTCCCTGATCCTAATCTAACGTGGCGAAGAATACTCAGGAGCAGAGCCCCTTATGCCCAGAAGCGTCCCCCAGACTGAAGTCTCCACCCGCTCTAAGTGCCGTAGTGGAGAGTGGGGATATTATGCAGTTGGAAGCTCAGGTGAGCATCGTATTATATGTAGCGGGCCAAAACTCTGTTAAAATGTTATCAGGCTTGCATCTCCTCTGAAGACGACGTCTCCAAAGGTAGTGCAAATGCAGAATTTCATCAAGCCAATGCCACACAAGTTAATGTGTCCCAGAGATGCCAAGACTCTCGGATAATTCTGCCCCTTAGTAAGTGTGCAGCTGACTCTAGTCTAGAGAATCGGGCATCAAAAGTGCAAAAATTGGCGGCGGCCTCAGGAGGTGATTGTGATGTATCCACTTTTCTCACCGATATGCAGCAATGCGGCATTGAAGTTGAACAATTATTTGCTTTCCTTAGTAAATCCCTACCAAGCAAGTGTAACTTTCTCTACTCAGCCATATACGCCTCTAACATCGTTGGTATTACAGATTCATCCTCCCAGAATCCGGACCACTCGTTGGCGTCTTTCATTCCAGGGTTAAGCATAGCCACTGGACTTTCAGCACCTGCACCATTGAACCCTACTAGCAGCAGGAAGTAGGGGACTGGATTGCGTGTTGTTTGTCTTCGAGCATATTTCTCAGATTGTTTAAGCTTGTCTATTCAAATTGCGCCCATGGTCATTTATGTGGTGAGAGCCTTCCTGCCAAGCACATCATATCTTGAGGCCAAGTTGACTGGCAAAGTATCCGACTGAGCTGCAGCAGGTGGATAAACTGTTAGAGTGGAGGAGCGTACATTCCTTTGGGAACTTTAGTTTGAATCTGAAACCGTAAATTTTCGTGTTATCAGATGTGCATCAAGTCAATACCCTCAGAAGATCTAGGATGCACTTAAACTTCTGTATCTTGTTGGTTCATTACCGCTCGCCCAATGCGGGCGGTTTGCCAACTTCGAGCTAGAGCATAAGAAGAATAGTAGGTAGAGCACAGATTATCTTTTCACAAGCAACCAAGATCGTATTTCGACACATCACATCCATGACACGCCTCCTTCCAACTTGCACAACACCGTCAAGAGTCCGAATTTCCTCACCTTGTCTGGACTCTGGAAAAAACCGCCTACTTGCATGTACATCTTATGATTGCACAGCGCATCTGTGGAATCTCGACACGAACCTTCAGGTCGGACCTCCCCTCCATCACGGGCTTTATGATGTGGAATGTGCAGCCTTGTCCGCTGATGCCAGATGGGAAGCTGCTAGTCACCGGTTGTAACCACAATAATGCGTATGTGTGGGACGTTCAGGCCATCCTCAAGGAAGCTGGCCTTGAAACTCTACTGCCCAGTACCGATATCGTGAGTTTCAACGTATCAACCACTCTCTTTCACTGACAATTTCTGCTCTTAGCCACTAAAAGATGGACTTGAACACAAGGCACATGCATCATCTCATGACGCTTCAGCAATAAGGCACATTTCCTCCTCTTCGCAGGACATAGATCGCATGTCTTTTTTGAAGTATGTGAAGTGTTTGGAAACCTTTGCGATAATTATAACAGCAATATTCCAGGTTGATGCTACGCAGTTCGGGGGTGCCGATGTCGATGAACTCTCACCAGCGTTTTTTGATGGCATGGAAGCCGATCTTGATGTGCGTAATCATTATTTCTATCAACTAGTTCGTGTTCAGACTGTTGTGCTCAGTCCCCAACGCATGGTGCCCACCCTCATTCTTCTGCTAGTGCACTTCTTGGTCGCCTTTTCTCGTTGCTCCACCGCTCTCGACCCGACAGCGATAAAGCGACAGATCTTCCGCAACCCTCATGGCCTTCTAGGTTCCATCCACACGCATTCCTCACTCGCCTGTCCTCGTTCATTCACCGCTCCCCACCCAAAAATGATGCACCCAACAAACTTCAGCAACCCTCCATGTCTTCAAGATCACATTCACATGCACTCCTCGCTCGCCTGTCCTCGCTTTTGCGATCTCGACCCAACGCCGATGAAGAAACCCAAGTTCATTCATCAGTGCCTTCGAGTTCAGGTGCAGATCCAGATGCGCTCATCAGTTGCCTGTCCTCACTCTTCCACTCATGACCTCACACCAACGAAGAACTCGAACTCCAGGCATGCCCAAGGTGTCTCTATGTTGTCGATGTGGTTGCAATGCGGGACAGGGAGGTATGTATTTCTCCGATGTGTCATTTTCTGGTGTTTGATCATCTCCATGCAGGTATTATTTGTTGCTCCGCGGCCGCAACCAAATCGTCTACACACTCAGCCTAACGGTACTACCACACCATGTTCAACACCGGCGCATTCACCACCCCTCCGATTGCTGGCACATCTCGTGCTGTTTCTCTGTTGTGCATCTCCTCAGCACACCGATGGCAATGGACAACCAACACAGCAAGGTCAATCGCAGGCCCATGGGTCATCGTCGCAAACGCAGCAGCAGCAAGACCGGCCACAAAGCCAAGTCCAGGTCCAGCCATCATCATCATCATCATCACAGACCCAGCCTGCCGCCGCCTCGACGTCTGGGACACCTACCGCTCCTGATCCTCGTACTACCATGCCAAGTGCAGCAAACGTGCAGTTGCGGCCCCTTCCATTGCAAACTCGTTTCGTTCTTTTTCTTTGCTGTGCATCTCCCCCATACGTCGATGGGCACTAACACCGTAGCATGTGGATACTTGAAACATTGTTTTTGTATAATCATTGTCAATGTATTTCGGTAGTCCATCACATTCATCCACCATTTCTCGAGCCCCGGGTTGTGCGTAGTCTTGGACCCCCCAGCGTTTTTCCGAGCTCAATTCCTTTCACTCAACTTCAATGAACAGTTAATCTCTTCTGGTAGATCTCTCATTGAGAGTGTATCTCGTTGTCCTCGTCATTCGCGCGTGTTTTGAGACCAACAACACCCTTAGAAGGAACGGTCTTCCTTCCATGAACGGTCTGCCTACTAGGCATACTATCGAATACGGTCTTCTGACATGTACAACTAATTCCCACCTAGGAACTCTTATCTTCGCCAATTATAACTCATGTCATGTGTCCTCCACTCCGATTATGATGAGAATGTGACCTTCAAATATTGGCTTTATGGGACTATCTTGCTTGATTGCAGCTTATACTCCTGAGCCCCATCAGCATCATGTCAGACCTTCCCTCCGCCATCCACCCTGATATCCTTCCCCGCCTCGACCATGAATACATCTCAATCCATAATGCCCATATAGCACACCACGTGCCCCCGCACACAATCCCCTGGCATCCAGATATCAGGAAGGCACCCTACATCCCTGGTGGCTCGCCTGTCGGGATGGTAGGGGCTGTCAAGGATATCAATATGCAGAACTGCAAGATTTAAGCTTTCATACCCAAAGCATCTCCTCCTCCAGAAGGATGGCCGGTGTTGTTATATATTCATGGAGGTAACGGTCAGTAATTATTCGGTGAAAGTTAGCTGAGTGTCCTAAGGCGGATGGATGCTTGGGAGTATCGACACTTTGAACTCATTCATATCACGTCAATGCAAAGGTGAAGTCGGAAAGTGAAGATCATTGTAGGGCTGGAGCTTAATTGCATTTCAGAGAACAACTGCATTTTGGTGGCATTGGACTATCGCTTGGCTCCTGAGAACCCATATCCTGCAGCAGTCGAGGACACGGTTGACGCATTGAAATTCATCTATTACAACGGGAAGGCAGAGTTTAATGCGAACGTGAACAAGATCGCGGTTGGATGGTCGTCCAGGTGCGTATCATCCCACCCCATATGGTGAAGTATCGACTTTTGTCAGTGACGGGAATTTAGCTGCAATAGCATGTCTCAAGGCGCAAGAACTCACGCCTGACGCCTTCCATCTCCATCATCTTCCAGCTTTTGCTTGTGCCTGGTAAGCATAGAACATCACAAATGTCCGTCTCTCACCAGCTCTCAGTGATCGACAACATGGCATCCGTCATTACGAGAGATACCCATCTTGGAAAGAGTGCCAGAACACCGTTTGGCTGTGCGAAGGGTGAATGATGTGGTTCTGTAACATGTACCTTCCTGATCCTGCGACCTGGACAGAACCAGACAACTCACCCATCTTCCCGTCGGATGCTTTGCTCTCCAAGGTCCCACCTGCATACCTCGGCATCTGTGAACTCGATATTCTGCGGGATGAAGGAATCGCGTATGGCGAGAAGTTAAAGTCACTTGGGGTGAAGGTAGAGGTAAAGGTTTACCCAAGAGCACCGCATCAGATTCTTGGGATGGATGCTGCGTTGAAAGTTGGGAAGCAGCAAGCTGACGACGCCATCAGGGTGGTGGGTGATGCTTTCAAAGCAGCATAGGTATTGATATGAACGTCACAGAAAAGAGTGATGAATTGTGTACACTTACATTGAATGCGAAGATATGCTAGGGCCGTAATTTCATTATAAGACAGCCTTGCCATTTTTTTCTGGGATGAACAATGCACTGGAGGTTGGAAACAGCAAGATAATTATGCCATCAGCAATGAGTGATTAGCATGGCCGAAGTCAGCGTGCTGAAACCAATATGATGTTACTATGGAATTCGTGTATGATTCGAGGCAGATGCGGCTGATGCACCTTAGGTCAAACATGAAGAATTTATGGCAGAAGAATCGCCCATGACCAGGCTATAGCATTCATTGAAGCGACAGGTAGTACAAGGCACTGGAACAGTGCTTCAACTGGCTGGATCGTCCAGCCCTTTGCTAGGAATTTGATATCAAGTTAGCCTTTATGTATAGGGAGATGGCGCCCAGGAACTGACTCAGGGCATCGTCAACCCGCAAGGCGAACACGAGGGATAACACATGCAATACGTACCTTAGTAGATGACTTAAACAACCGGTTACCCAACTTCCTCAATTCCAGACTAAACGCATACCGTCTCAACTTAGACGTCGTGCTTCTTGCTGGAGATTTGAGCAGTGCTTCGTGTGAGTAATGATCTAGGTTCTTCTGCAAGGCAAGGCTAACCGCTCGCCTACCAGCGACTCTGGGATATCTTTGTGCGTTCTCGAATCATGGTGCAGCAACACCTGAATACAGAGGCCTGAGGCTTGAAGCTTGAAGTCCTGTAAGCAGGCTATTCCGTCACGTGAGAAACGCGACATAGGCTCGTACTAACTATAAGGAAGCAGGCTCGTTGATTCACCAGTAACCCGTTGTAATTCAAAGATCACGGCAGACTTCTTTAGCATACATAGCCCACGATCTGCTGTACCCAAGACCCACAGCGAGGACCATGTCTTCCCACACCACTGAGATGCGAGAGACGCCGGCAGCCACGCCCAGCCAGACGATGAAAGGTCATACCAACTGGGTAAAAGGTGTTGTGCACTTGCTTGGCGGACGACACATCATTACATGTTCGTGGGACGGCTCACAGCAACTATGGGGGACATGGGAGCGGTGCACAGATTGGTGACAAGTGGCGAGATGAAGGAGATAAGGAATCACTGAGAAGCATGGCATTGTCTCCAAACGACAAGACTCTTGCGAGCGGAAGCGGTAATGGAACGGCGAGGTTGTGGGATGTCAAGACGGGGAAGGTCATCTCCAAATGGACAAGCCACACTCACACTGTGGAGTCAGTATACTGGAGCGCAAATGGCATGCGATTGGTGAGCACATCGGACGAACGACGGGACGATAAGAGTTTGGAATGTCAAGAATGGGAAAACGATCCTAACAATCAAGCTTCAAGACCGGGCACGAGTTTGTGTATGTGGGGATCTACTCGCCTGATGAAACACGAATTGCGACAGGTGGCCAAAACGAGAACACGGTAAAAATCTGGGATGCACAGACGGGCGAACTACTCATGAGTCACACAACCACGATCATGACCCAGTTTGGACTCTGGAGTTTGGCATGGAACGTCGGATGAAAAGAAGCTTATCTCCGGGTTACGGGATGGCTCGATTTGGATTGGATATTTGACACAGCCACAAGAAAGCAGATCGCTGCGCTTGAGGGTCACAAACGCCTTGTCCGTGGCATAACTCATGACATGAACCTCCCCGTCGGGCCACCCTTGCAGCAACCTGCGCAGCCTTTTCCACTGATGGCAAGCTGCTAGTTGCTGGCTGCGAGGACAATAATGCGTACGTGTGGAACATTCACGCCATCATCAAGGAAGCTCGCCTTGATGATATTCTGTCCAATACCAATTAATGTGAGTGTCAACATATCACCTTCTAGGTTCTCTATTCTCTAACAATATTTGTCTGCTAAATACGGAAGGTGTATGCATCATCTCAGGGCGCTTCTAGAACGCACCCCCCGCTCCTCACTCAGCGACAAGTCATTTCTGGAAGTACGTGAAGTGCTCGTGAACCTTCTCAGTGATTATAACATCAACTTTCCAGGCTGATGCTACACGATGTCACGACCAGTTTCGAGGACATCGACGAATTCTCACCAAGGTTTTTTGACGGTATGGCAATTAGTTTTTGTCATGATCTCTGTGCTCTCAGGCAATGGGTGCCCACCCTCAGTCTTCTGCCAGTGCACTCCTCGCTCGCCTTGCCTCGCTCCTCCACCGCTTTCGACCCGACAATGATGACGCAGCTGAATTTCAGCAAGCCCCCACGCTTTTGGGGTTACACCCACGTGTGCTCCTCGCTCGCCTGTCCTCACTTTTGTCCAGCTCTCGACTCAATACCAACGAAGAAACCGAAACTCACCCCACAATGCCTTCTGGTTCACGTCCAGATGCGCTCTTCAGTCGACTGTCCTCAATCTTCCGCTCTCAACCCCACACCAGCGAAGAAATAGAACTCCCGCAACGTCCAAGGCGTCTTCAAGTTGTCGAAGTGGCTGCAGTGCGGGACAGGCAGGTGAGTTTCATGATCTAGTGTGTCAATTTCTGGTGTCTGATGACCTCCATTCAGGTATTGTATATTGCTCCACGGCCTCGACCAGATCATCCACACACTCAGCCTGCTGGTGCTGCCATACCAGGTACAACGCCTGCGCAGTCACGACTCCTTCGATTTTTGGTTTCTCTGTTGTGAATCTCCTCGATACACCAATGACAATGGACAACCAACGCACCAAGGTTGAGTCCAGGCTCAGCCATCTTCATCACAGACTCAGCCTGCCGCCGCCTCGACGTCCGCCACACCTACTGCTCCTGATCCTCGTACATGCTGTCTTTGGGGAAGTCAGTTGGTGAAGTTCGACGGCGAGGTAGATGGCGGAGATGTCGGGATTGGTTGATGGTCCAATTAGATTAGTTATTAGTTGTATACATACGTGCAAGGAAAAACGCGCCATACCTCCCGTGCATCGCTATAAGTGATCCAGCATGCCTGATTACATACTTGAACAGTGTGTTTGATAATTGGGGCAGGGTCCACCGGTAGCAGAGGTAGAGGTAACGCGGATGAAGAAGTGAGGAGAGCAAACACCTAAATGACCGAGCATAAGTGTACGTACATGACGACGGCGACGACGACGAGGAAATAACATCAACATCAACCCGAATATCTGATACCAACAAAATAAAGCATCAAATACCTCTGGAAGGTGCTCCAGCACCGGTTCGTTGCTCCTCAACCTTGCCTTCAATATAAATTTTTCAGCAGTGGGCACATGTGCATGCCGTTGATCAGTTGGTTAATTGGCACTGCTTCAATGACATCCAAGTCCCTGCTCCGCCACTAGTACACATTCACGATTGCTGCTTTACTTTTTTACCCTCCTAGTAAGGCGGTTCATAATGAGCAAACGTGGAGAGGTCATCGATAGAAACATTCTTACTGGCTCACTCTCGCTGATATCCATCTCGTCATCTCCTTCTCTTTTCAGAATAGCGGAGTCCATATCTATCGCACCTCCATCTCACGTACGTAGATTTATCACACCCCGAAAACTGTCCCTAAGATTCTCAAGGCTGAATTGAAGATGCAGTTTATACTAGAGAATCTCGTTAGTACCCAGCCACAGGGGAAAATATTGACATATGAGGTATCCTGAGCAGCAGCAGCAGACGGCGGGTCAGGTGTGATTTTGAGGAAACCAGCTTGCACCAAGAAGTATGAATCGATCTTGTTCACATCAATTTTGACGAGATCCCCAGTCCTCCGATGAGGTCGCCGTGAGGTATCCTACGCCAGTATAAATCCCCCCACATCAAAGACACATTATCGACTGAAGTGGCACACCGATCATGCGCATCAACTCTGATGGATTATCTTCCTCGCGCCAAAGGCGCTCTCGTCCCTCTTTGTCCTTGTCTCTTTCCTTCTCCTTCTCACAAGTTTCACGCTCTTTACTGTTGCAGGGCATGCTCCAGATGTGGATCGAGCGACTTCAGTATACTTCTGGATCTTGCGGCTGTCTCTCCGCACAGTATGGATTGGGTTTGAGTTAGTCTGGGGGGTGGGCGTGGGTGTAGGTGTAGTGGCGGACACGGGAGTGAGTGTGTGTATACGGAAGGCAGGAGGGAGATAAATTTCGTGATTTTCCGGTGAGTTTACGGTGCCAACGGGAGAGAGATACCAAAAGAAGATGCGCTCAGCAGACGCGATGAGGTCCATAGACTCCATATGACTGATCGCAGCAGACCGTGGAATGACTGTTGGCGCACGTGATGCACGTTTGAGATAACTGAAAAGGGTTGGTGTCCGCCCTGAGAGGGAGGAAGACCTTAATATCGGGGCGGGCAATCAATTCAGGATACATTCCTCCAGTGTCTTCGAAAAGAGCACGGCGAAGCAGGCTCTCGGATCTGACGGCGGATTGAAAGCTAGTTGATTAAGACAGCAGCGGCCACCTACATCCCAAAATGTTCAGCAACGCCAGGCAGATACCATACTGGCTCAACGGCCGCTTTACTGGTGGTGATCTCTACACCAGAATAAGTGTCACTCTCCGTTCCATCGACATTTCTCAGAGGACGCATGGCCAACACAATCTTGCCGTCCACCTCGAGCTCGCCCTTCCTCGCAGTCTCGTCAATTTCACTGAGTTTGATCATTGATGTACGCCTTCGTAACTGCTATACTGGGACGAACACTGTTGAGTCCAAGTTCATCGACTTCTTTTCTAAATATTTGAGGCACAAGGTGTCCCCAGGGGTGAAACGAAACGATCTTGTGCGGATCTGACCATGCAGGCTGTGGAGGAATCAGCATGGGCGGCTCGGTCATAGAGTAATCGGGTTCAGTGGGGTTAAGACTCGGAGTCCCCATAGCTATAGCAAGGGCGCGATAATGGGAACCGAGTGCATTGCGTTGCTTGACTGAGGAAGGTAAACGCGAACAGATCACAGGTCCTCCTATGGAGGGATCAGGTGCACCCCAACTTATTTCAAGCTCTAGATTCTCTTTAGAACGCGCTAGAAAAATGAAACTGATGAAGCTCACCGGTGTAGACCTTCGGGAGCTTCCCGACGATACCCAACACTTGACCAACCAGATGAGTCTGCTCTGCACAGTGTAGGATCGATCTTGGTCCCAACACCAATAAGCCCTTCCAGAATTGCAAACTGCAAGTGATTGTTCTCGGCATGCAGAGAGATGATCCTGCTGAAGATTGGCTTGCAGTGGTTCCGGCCCTGAGTGTCTTTTGTTACAATTCCCGGGCGAATCTCAACTTCTTGCCCTAGCTGTAGGATGCCTGTTAGGATGGAACCACCGGCGATGTGCTTGAGGTGCATTAGTGAGTGGGTTCGATGATTCAATCAGGGAATCACCTGTTATCCACATTTGGCACCAATCCTACATACCTCTGGATTTTTATTTCCTTTGTAACAAGGAAAGGGGTGACTCCAGGACATTATCGTGAGAGGCTCATGCACGTTATAGCCTCAATCATTCATGGCATTTTGAACATCAACACCCTCCAATTGTGAGTTACTATGTAACAAGGACTACGAAGCCATTAGTGTACAATGAAAGAGCTATAAAAACATGAAAACATGAAAACAATGGACCTCAAAACTCAGAACAATTCGTTGTAATCATCCCCTGCATATTCATATTGCCCACCAGTAGCATCAGCACTGGTGGTTACTGTCACACCGTTGGTGGTCACAACATAAATATGGTGTCCATGATGGAGACCACAATATGGTGGAGGAGGGTCAAATGGCAGGTGCTCAGTCATTGGGGTAAAGTCTTGTGCATGTCCGCGCACACTGCTGTGATGACCCGCAGAGAGTGCATTTCCAGGAAGTGCCAACGGCACAATGTGCACCTGGGCGCCTTGACCTAAGCGCTCTGATCTGGTGTGCCCTGGCATAGTAAGGAATCAGCATCGTGCAACTAGAAGAACGTAGATAGGAACGAAAGTAGATAGGAACTGTGAATGATTGAAAAAAAATATGTACCATTGGATTGTGCAGTACTACGACTTGGTGCGGCGTCCTGCATTCTACCGCGAGCAAGAGGGGCGGATGTGGCACTTGCTACATTGTCAACTCTCCGCCCACATTGCACAGGCTCTCTAGACGGTGTCCGGGAAGTAGTATGTGGGCCAACTTGAAGGGCTCGCCCGAGTCGTGGAGGAGGTGCCAAAGGCTGCATGCCACTGACACGCCTAGCCACTGGGATCTGGCTTTGAGTTGGAGCAGGAGAACGTGGAATGATGGAATTCTGTGCCGATGTTGGAGTCATGCGGGGCAGTTGTGAGGAAGATCTGGGAGGTGCTGGAATTATGCTCATCAGCTGCGCAGAACATCCTGGAGATGCTCTAATTATACATGGCAGTTGCAAAGAAGATTGAGGATGCGGAAATTCCGTGAACCTGGATAAGTTGTTCCATTTCACATCTGTGAAGACCTTCACGCACATAGCGTCAGCCAATTCAGAAATACCCTAGCAGCTACAAATACCTTTGCACGGACTGCTTCTGCGACATCAGAAAATCTGCCCTTCATTTCCAGCATCGCATTGGCCATAAGAGGATCAACAATTTGGTGCAGAAAATCTGTGCCACTCAAGCACGGCGGGTACTCAACATTGATGATGATTGACGGTTTATTCTCAATGATGTTGGCGTGAGACTCAAACACGTATTCGGCAGTGAATGTTAAAGAAATTGATGCCTGGGCAATTAAAATTTTAGTGCGGCCGACTTCCATGCAAGCATTACACGTTCGAACCGTTGTATTCTCATGAGAAGCAAGATCCAACCAGGACAAGTTCACCAGGGTTGTAGGAGTCTTAGGTAAGGTGTGATGGCGCCAAGAATCCATTGATGCAGTCACCATGTTAAGGTGATGGAGGAAGGAGTTATGGTGAAGGTGAAGGTGAAGGGAACGGGACTGGGTACCATTATGAACACCGCGGCAGTGTGATTTAAGTACCGCAGACTATAGGGTTCACTCACAGCGTTCCTTGTAGGGTTCTCACGTTTGTTAGAAGAGGGGAGCGAAGAGCCCCGTCAATTTCAGAAGGGTCCTGACTTGTCAGAACAATATATTGCCTTTGCAGCGGCTCCTGCACAAGAGGAACTTTACTATAGTGAGCTGAAAAGGCAATTTCTGATTTTTGAGAATTGATTATATCAGGCCATGACCCAGTAATCACCGCAGGCTGGCCATCGGAATTGCTCATAGTATCAAACTTCACTATATTGGATTGCTGATAGGAGGCTCTGTCATAATTGTTGTTGAACTCAATGAAAATAAAGATCCATTCATGCCTGTTAGTCAGAGCACCGCAGATGACCTTTTTCCTGAGATGAAGTAACAAATGGAAATGTGAACCAAGCTGGCAGGATTTACTCACTGGAGGTACTTTCTGCACGCATACATACTGCCTGGGCAATATGATCCGAGAGATTGAAAAATGAGCTGGGAGATTGAGATAGGTTGAGGCAGATTTATGCGTGTCGCATTCATCAGCTGCTATGGCAGTGTAATCTACAAATCCACCAAGGGTCCGCAAACTCGACGGGCTGATAGTCGTGGCTGGAACAACGTGTTCCATGTTGAGAATCATGGCCTTATTTGATGCTAGCATTGCAGATGCGCCGAAGAAGAACGCATCAATCCACGCACGAGCAGTTGCTTCGGTCTGACAGTTTATAAGAGTAGCACAAAGGTTGACAGATTATTAACATACCGTCTTAGGAACGAGACTTTCCAACAAAAGCAACTGACGATACAGATTTGTGGAATACCAAAGTTCGTTCTGTCCGAGGGAAGTAGTCGATGCGACGAGTTCATTAACATTGGGCTTCAGGCAAAGATGACCAGTAAACATGATCTTGAACTCGGTCAAGTCCGTCGTGTTCATACTGGAGAAGGTGAAAAACTGTAGAGTGAGCTAATGGAAAGCCGTTTCGTAAGTAGAGTCATACCTTCCCTTCCAGCTTCGATTCCAACAAAGAGACCACCATGTCAATCTGCTCCTCAAAGCCTTCTTCATCTGGGTCTTCCTCCTCGGAGGCCTCGTAAACAGCGGTTTGCTTCAGCTCAATAAGAGAGTTGTAGGCTGGTCGCAGTTCAAACCCGGAGAGTTTATGCTTTTGAGGAGGCGTGAGGACAGTGAAGATAGGGATCAAGAGATGGTCGATCAGTAATCCAGCCTCAGCGGCTTACACAGAGAGTTAGGCAGGATACTCGCAAGTTGTGTATAATCGCCTTCGTCAGGCCTGCTGTTTGCACCAAGGATCGTGCGCATGAGCCCCGCGGTCATGGGGGGTACAGTAGATTTCTTGAAGATGATCTTTGATGAAGTAGCTATAGCTGCAATGCAACGAGCGACGAGCGGCGATCTCGACGTAGCTGAGTTCCAGTTCATCAGTGCACGATTGCATAACGTGGGAAAGGATGCAACAAAAGGGCAGAAACAAAAAAAACTCACTTTAAGTCGCATGCCTGCCCTTGCTGCGACCGCTCATTTTCCAGAAGAATTGCCATTTACACGTTCAACGTCGTTGTGCATGACTCCTCCAAGGTAACTTGACTTTGCACTCCAGTTATCAGATACGTCGTAGGTGCGCGTGTTCCAGTGTATGGTGGCCACATCGTTTATGCGATAAGGCTCGTAGTCCATAAGGGATCTCGCTATAGCGCACAAAGATAGAATGTATGGGAACAAGAGAAATCGAGATAATAGCATGAAGGTCTGTTCTAGAGGCAAGGAGAGAAGGCCGGTGGACCTGTGCTGTAGCTGAGTATGTGACATCCAGTGATGAAAAGTTGGCACCCCCGCCGGCGTCAATCAATCGCCTCGAAGCAATGGCGAGGAGTGAGAGACCTAGCTCACAGGTTGCGCTCACATTCGCTGGGCTTTCCAATCTGATGGAGAGCACAAGATGTACAGTTAGCCAGCGTGTCAGCGATAGAAGTATGGACGATACCAGATGTGATGACAGGGATCGAAGACACCAGCTACAAGTCCATGTCGACGATAGAAGACACCTGGGTCTTCCCTGCGCCGAACAACAAGAATAAAAACAATAACGACTGCAAAAGCGATGACACACCCAATCGCTTTTGTTCGGTGAAGAACGATCGACAATCAAAGTATGAAGTCAAGAAAGTGCATTTTCGATCAGATGGCAAGGTCAGGGGGCAAGCGATCGTCTGTCTTGTTATGTATGAGACGTAGGAGAGCAATGTGTTACTGTTATTGTCAGATGGAGATGCATCATCAACATATGTATTGGGCCCGCGTTCGCGTTCAACTTGCGTCCCACTCGTATGAGATCGATGTAGGAAATGGTAGCCGTATTCTGTGCGCACTGTACCATAGACACGACTCGGATCAAATCAGCTATTCCCAACTGAATATATACTTGACTTTGAAATTTCAAACTCGGAGATATGGGAAGGATACTTAATGCATATTAACAATGGGACCTTAGTAGACCAATAAGACCTTCCAAGGAGTAGCAGGCATACTCCTCAAGCAGATAAACTGACTCTTATTATCAGTAGAGTGTATGGTTCAGCTGCAATTGTCCGTCGCCTGATTTGGTTGCATCTGTGATGGCTCTTGATTAGGTCTTGATGAAGAGGATAGTTGTGCATGAGCGCCATGTGGACTGGTGGTTGGCATGTTGTACTCTGTGTAGAGAGGCCTGGACAGTCGTTTGAGGGGGTAGGTTCGAATACAGAGTGTACGAGGACAGCGTCAATGCCCGAAAGAAGATTGAGGGATTCGAGAGAGATGAATGATGCATGGGGACCGCCTGTGGGGTTTGAGAACTAGATTTTTATGTGCTGGTGGTCGTGGTATATGACGCGAGGGGAGCAGCATGATCTGTTTGGGGGAGTGAGTCTTGATCCAGATGGGAGCCGAGTGAGACTTTGGGGAAAGTGAGTTGCCATACGTCCATGGGACGGTTGAAGCATCCTTTGGCGCCGAGTAGACAGCTATCCTTGGTGTATTCGTAACCGGTTGCAAAGATTGCATCTTCTGTTGGGAATGTGGCTTGAGCGGTAGGATGGGAGTTGTCATGGGTGAAGTGCGACCAAGGTTAAGTCTTGTTTACTTGCCCCTGTAAAAGCGGGGGATCTAGTCCAGCGGAATAGAAAGATGGTATGATGTTTCTTTGCACGAGAGGCATCACCAAAGCAATGGGGGGTGACGTATCTGAAATTGAAGTACGTATGACTATCACGTTGATGGATGCTTCAGCGGCGTATAGAAGGGAAGTTTCATTGGGGCGGGGAGAAGGAGAGGGAGTATAGGAAATCTGGGATTTCATTAGCGGGCGTTCGTAGTTTTTGTTCTGCTCACCATCCGTGAGGAAAGCTTGATGGTAGCTTGATACATCTAATAAAGCATTGAATTGGGTGCCAGCCCAGATCTCGGCGAATTGTTTGCTGTCAGCTACCTCTCTCAGGATCGCTTGACGAGATTTAGAAGGTGATGTTGCGAATGCCTTTACTTCAGATGAGTTGTGCACTGATTGTCAAATGTCTTTGTGAGATATCGTTTCAATGGGGAGGAGATTGCCACCTACTTCCACGAATTCCGCTGTCGACCGGTGGATTGGGGTCATAGTAGGAACACTGATGTTGCAGATTGGGATCATGGTACGATGACTGGTACTTGGATTGTGTGGTTGTCGAGCACCCCACGAAGGTTGAGATAATTGACTACACGTAGGCTGTGTATCTTGTCAGTAACGAAGATCCATTAGATGTTTCGCATAAATGGAGGTGAACATATTGGTGAAACGAATGTCAATGGAAAAGTGGGGTTGTCATTCAATGAAACAACCTCTGGTGACAAAAGTAAAGGCATGCGAACCTGGACGCTCCCTGGCCCTGATTGTATTACTGGATCTTCGCTTTGACTTTTAAAACGATTGAAGAGAATGTCTTATTGCCAGCTAGTGATTTCCATAGTCAGTTAATGCCTATGATACGAGGATGGAAGTACGTACTCTCCACTATCTTGTTGAGTAAGCGCCTGCACCGTACTGGTTTCATCTCCACCTGCCCAATTTCGACTAGCAGACCGCCTCGACTGATAATATTAGAGCCCTTGTTCCTGCTGCAGAGGGCGCCGCGGATTCTGCGCAGCTTGCTCTTCCTCGAGCATGAGACATTGAGCGAGTTACTCGTCTAGGTCAGTCTGAGTAGGCTCACACTACTCCGGCGGCAGTAGCGGCTGAGAGATATAATCGGGGTTACTAATCCCCAAACAATGTATCAATTGCCAGAACCTAATCACCGTTGACACTCTGAAGTACAGATGATCTGCATGTCATTCAGCACATTTGACTTGACAGAACATTGTCTATACACAATAGGGAGTCATCAAAATCTGGGAGCATGGTGTATGGGCTTGGGATGCGTAGATCCACATCGGCATCAAGAGGATGCTGCGGGAGGCTTGGGGTGTCTTCGGCCTGAGTAATACCAGGAGGTTGGGCGAAAGCGTAATCATTTCATCAGCTTCTGGTGATTGGGATAGCGAAGGAGCTACTGCAAAGACAGGTGGAAGAAGCTATTGGTTTTCGTGTATTCCTGGCGGTGAAGGAGGGAAGTGATGCGAGTTCTCTGATTCTAAAGGTGGTGATGATGAAGCAGGGTTTGCTGTATCCGGCGTGTCCGTTTGTCCAATAGCAGCAGATATATGACCAAAGTTGCTCACCTCGAAGCTGGCCACGAATAAGTTCGCCTTTGTCTGGGTCATCGTTGTAAGAATCGTCTGGACACGTGATTCTGGAGGTCGGTTCTATAGGATGAGTGCCGCTCACACCTCTGCCGAAAATATGGTTGCTGAAGATGTCGCACTCGATGTAGTGGTGAAGTTGTTCAAGACGGATGCTGATACGGATGAGCTTGATAACGTACAAGGGAAGCGCGCTGACTGCTACGATGACAGCTACTTTCCATGCAAAACGGGTGGACATGACAAAATCGAGGTCTCCAAGGGATGATGAGTAACCCTTGAGATGGATGACGATAGCAACACGCACCGAAATACTCCGGTAAGAAAGTGATGCTAATAACATAAAAGAAAAGGGTGACTACTTCCGAAATGACCATATAAATATGCCTGTCGCCAGGGATCAGAGCGCTGGGGATAACTATGATTCTTACCAGGTCGTAATTTCTAGTGCAACCATGACGAGTTCGTTTATGACCAAAGCCGTAAAAGAGATGGACACAATTCAGTTTCGAACAAGAGGAGGAACATGATCATGATGACTACACCTGCAAATACGGCTTAACAACTCAAGGAATCTGGGAATGGAATGAACGGACTGACCTTGATATACGCTAATCATCAACCATTGGAAGAACATCTTGAAAGATAGAGCACGTCCCTACCCAACTGTCAATTAGCCATAACCCTATTCACACAACAACCAAACTTGGTCAGTTCCTTGTATAACTCCGGGTATATCAACGCAAGATCCTCATTCACATCACAATCCAGAACCAGCGAAAAAAAACAGGTGCCATCGTATAAATCGTTGCATACCCTACCATCAACCACCTCTGATACAGCGCAATCAGGGCAAAATAGAAGATAGCTGAGAAAACGGCTTGCATAATCGAGATAATGAGGCCGCGGTGGATGACGAATTGAGCGAGCTTTGCAGAACGGCGGTATGAGTTGCAGCCGTGCCACATGAGGAGCTTTGTGAGGTAACTGAACTGGGTGATGGAGAAGTCGGCAGCGAAGGATGCTTGCTTTCCTTCTTTTCCAACGATACCGACACCTGCACGTGTCAAGGTTTGAGAATACCGTGTGTGGAATCAGTGTTGGAGGACTCACCAACGTCAGCAGCTTGTATCATGCTGACATCATTACCACCGTCTCCGATACAGCAAACCCGTTTCTTGGTGTCATATCGGATTAATCTTGCAACATCTGCTTTCTGGGTGGGAGAGCATCGACAAGCAACGACAGCCGATAATTTTGTTGGGATCTCGATGAACTCATTTTTGTACAGGTTCGAACAGAGCTGAGTGGATAGGATGAGCGCAACACAAATGCGTGTCCAAAGAAAGCAGTACCTGCAACGACTCGCCATCGATTACCAGACAACAATCCAGCTCCTCCCTGACTTGATCAAAAGCCTTCACTTCAAAATAAAAACATGAGCAATGGAACAAAAATACATAGATCAGAAAGCTCACACTTGGCTACCTCATGAATATACTGATTCCGCGCCACCAGTTTCCTCGAAATGGCAATACACTGCGCCGTCTCGATCTTGTCGCCTGTAAGCATCCAAATCTTGATTCCCCCATTCTTAAATAGCTCAAGCGTCCCTTTCACCTCGTCCTGTAGCTTATCTTCGACACCTGTCAGGCCAAGCAGCTCCAGGTCATGCTCTAAGTGCTCCGCAACAACAGAAATTGCCCCACCGCGTCCATCAAGCCGGATGCTAGCAGCATGATGTACAGTCTTAAACGCCGCATACTGCTGCGACGTCAGCCGCTTACGTGCAACGACGAGCGTGCGCAAGCCCTCGCGCGCCATATTCCCCGTCTCCTCTTCTAACCAGTCATTCCGCAGGTACTCTATGTGCCCCAGCTCCTCAGGCAGTGTACTCATGCAGACAATTGTGCCAGGAATCTCGGAGTCGTTCATTATTTGCTGTGCATAGACCGTCTTGCCCATGTCAAGTTTTACACGCAAGCTAAGTTTACAGTGAGCACTGGCTATATGCGCTCGTTTCCGTAGTGGGGAGACACATACCTGATGGGGATGATAGACGAAAACAATATGAGAAAACGGAATACATAGATATACCACTGTCCCCTGAACCCATTCAACGCAACGAGTCCAAGGGATAACATCAACGTCACCACGCAAAGAATCTGTATGTAGACTGTCATGATTGTTCCCCTGAACACAAGTACGTACGTGCCTACCTGAGCAATTCTATCGATCTCCAGATCCAGCAGACCGAACTTGGTCTCACAGGATGGCTCATGATCATGACGGCGTGCGTCTTGGACCCCATGTATACGTTGAATCCAACAGCAGAACCCGCAGCTAATACCGCGTTGCTCCATAAGACATTCTCCACAGACAGGGGCTCAACAGTGAAGACCTGTACCATGGGCACATCATCAACGGAGTGCGCATGGGGCATGTGTATCGTAAACGTCCCGATGAAAGTGTGAATGTCCTTGATTGGGGCGTTGGCTGAGGTTCGCATGAACATCTAGCGGTGAAGTGGGTAGGATGGGCGAGCACGCACCATAAATCTCTGCATCCAAATCTAGTAGCTCCCTGTCGTCGGTAAGCTTCTGAGTGGCGGGAACTGCGACGCAAAGCTTCCAGTGAGTCTCTCCATCAAGCTGGTCGGTCCTGATGCAACACGTTCCAGAAGCATTGCGTGTGCGTAGAAGAACCATGTCTGCCGGAACGTGCTGATTCTTCTCCAGTACGACGAGGTCGCCCACCTTGAGGGAAGAGGAAGGGACATAGCGTGTATGCAGACCGCTGTCGGAAGAGGGAACGAAGATGAGGTATTTCTGAGAGTTTGCTTCGCCGTCGCATAGATTGCGCTTGTAGTCGTCGTAAACTTCCTTGCCCATTGTGACGCATAGCACGAATGCGAGGGGTGTGACAATAAATCTTGTGCACACATGAGGCGGTACAGAACTAGTATGAGAGGAAATAGCATACTGATCTTGAAGCTTGACTTTGCTTGAACGAACTGGGAAAGAGCGACGAGAAGGAAGTAGAGATTAAGTATTTGAACTGTTCGTATATGACGATAGGAAAGAAAGTGAATATGTTGTATTTCTGATTCCGTATGAGGTTGGGCGGAAACTTGGATTGTAATTTTTCTGCAAAGTCGAGTCAGTAGCTTCGTAGGACATGCATGAAGAAGACGTACCTGCTGGTCTGAATGGTATCGTCCTGGACTTGTCCTGGGTCTTATGAACACTGTCCAGACGAACACTGTCTCCACGTAAGACTTGTGGTGCTTTGAAGGTAGACAGACAACTCACCCTAGGCGGTCGTTTCGACTGTTCACCACATTTCCCTCTTCAACCTCCTCCAGCATACTGTCCCTATTCCCAAGCAAAGTTGCCTCCTCATCGAACTCGTCTGTGTATCATTCGCACTGTTTGCCCTTTCCCTTTACAGTCAAGTTTACGCTGCTTGCCGCAGCAGCTATGAGCGCCTGTGGGCATATCGGTATTCTGGGTGTCGTTTAGAGGAACGTACCCGCTCGTATCTTTCCTTTGTGTCCGAGAGAGTGCAACGAAATATCAGACATCAACGTCGACCCAAGGTCAGTCCCACTCAAAAGTCAAAGCTGCAAACCAAACAGTAGATGCTTGAAATGTAACGTTAAGGAAGCAATTGGCATGAAAAATCCATATATGGCCAAGTTATGAACAATTTATGGATTAGTTCTGCGAAACAAACGTCAAGCAGACTCATGAACGCTGTGGTCATTCACAGAGTCAGATGCTGCTGAACTCTATTCAGTCATTGAAATAACGACTTGTGCAAATTGGTGAAATCTAGACCGTTGCTGGTAGAGTGGTGAGACCGAATAACTAGTGAGCTAGTCTATTTCTTGGGCTTTTTGGCTGGAGCGTAGGTCAATAGCGAACTGCCAAGTAAACACTTTTTCTCACCTCCATATCGACTCCGTGCAGTCATACAATTGACTACTCCTTCGCAATCTAAAGATCCACAGACGACCTTGTAACTGGTATAAAAAAAAGTTCAAGTGGACATGGAACATGTATATCCGGAGGAGAGACTCACCGGACACCAGGCAAGTCCTGAGCACGTCCACCGCGGATTGTCACCACACTATGCTCCTGCAAGTTATGTCCCTCGCCCTGAATATGCCATGACAGTCTTCCCAGTAGTCAACTTGACACGCACGACTTTCCGCTTCGCCGAGTTGGGTTTCTTGGGCTTCATTATAAAAATTTGGGAGCAGATGCCCTTTCTCTGAGGGTAGACCTTGAGCAGTGGTGACTTTGGGTCTTTAGCTTTCTGTGGACGCTTCCGTCGCATCGTCTGATTGAGTATCACGGCCAAGAAAGGCGACGAACTGAAAAGACGCAAATCTAGAAGAGACCTTGTGGCAGGAGGAGTCACGGAGAGCTGAGTTAGCTTAGCCTACATGGCTGAAATATTCGACTCCAGGCTCATAGTGCAGACAACGTTTTTCAGCACTAGTGGCAGAAGAAGCTGGAGGTAGCAGACATAATTTAATCATAACTGCCGCACTGGGAGGAACTCGGTGGGAAGTTGCAACGTTGAAACGTTGAAGCTTCGAAGGACCGACTGTGGTAGAATAACTAGAATTGAAACTTTGAATATGTGAAGGATGTGATCACGTGAGACGCTTTAGTCATACTGATTCTGCGATGAGTACCAGTACTTGCAGCTTCATACCATTCGTTATCGCACTCAACACGGTGCTCTTGGCTCATGCTTCTGCTTCGATCGTACTCGACAAGTGGATCGCCGTCAGGATAAAATATTCACAACCATCGCAAGCGAATTGGCAGACTGCAACCCTATCATGCGGCGAGCATTGGTGCAAGCAGTTCGTGATAATAACGGACTCAAGCGCACGTCAGATGCCACAAGACAATGGCAGGAATTAATCGTCGGACCGATAAGCATAGCCTCAAATGCCATCGCTGCACCCGTCCTGATTGTTACCGAGGCGTTGGACGAAAGTGGTGAAGAAAATTCGCAGGAACAGATTCTTCGTCTGCTCGCTGGAAAATTGAACACATCCACCTCACAACTAGCTGAACTCCCAGCAAACTTCTGCATTCTTGTCACTTCCCGTCCGCTTGAAGACCTCGGCAGAGCCCTTCACACCCCATCACACGTTCGCCATATCTCTTTGGATGATGTCCCACAGACTGTGACATCCAGCTGTACATTTCCACTAAGCTAGAAGATCTACATGATGTGTTCAATGAAGCGCACTTCAAGACACTCGCTCAGAAATCTGATGGTCTCTTTGAATGGGCTCGTCTTACTTGCGAGTATATCAAGGGGACGAACAGAGTCGGCATGGATCCAAAGGGTCGGTTCAACGCCGTGGTTGCTGGAAGATCTGTAAGAGGAACACGTCTGTTGGATGATATGTACAGACGCATCTAGGCGGACATCATGCCAGAGGAAGAGCACGAGGAAGGGATTCCCATATTTCACTCTGTGATGGGGCAAATCATTGCATCGGTAGAACCGCTTCCCATGCCTGCATTGACGGCTATGCGACTACATTTTCCCCAAGAGGCTTGTGACTACAAAGTGGGCAGGGTCATTGGGCCATTGGGCTCGCTTTTGACCGGCATCACGGATTCTCATGCTCCCATTCGTCCCATCCACGCATCCTTCTATGACTTCCTCACGGACAAATCGCGGAGTCACAACTTCTTCGTTGATACGTCGTCGGTACAGAACGATCTTGCCTTTGCCTCACTTCGGGTGATGGAGCGCGGACTTCGCTTCAACATCTGCTCTTTGGAGAACTCATACTTGCCCAACTCTTCCATCCCTGACTTGGAGAAACGGATAAAAGACTCCATTCTGGCTGAGCTATCATACTCATGTCGATTCTGGGGGACTCATATTGGCGCTACGTCCTTCGAATCATCGCTCGCTAAAGAAGTTGAAGCTTTCTTCGACGGAGAGCGCCTTCTTTGGTGGTTGGAGGCGCTGGCTTTGATGAAAGGCCTCAGCAGACCAGCGCAGTCCCTCCCGTCTATTGCAGATTGGTTTGAGGTGCGTGTCTCCAGTTCATTATTTGCCCAATAGATTCTTACTAGTAGTGGGGTGGATATAGGGTCGTGCCGATTATACGCATGTCAGTGATGCTGCCAGGGACACCCAGCGCTTTGTTCGAACCTTCGCGGCCACCATTCTGCGCAGCACTCCTCATTTATACCTGTCCGCCTTTCCCTTCGCTCCAATTCAGTCGAGCATATTTCTCAAGTTCGCCGCAAAACGGTTCCAGCTGTTGTACTGTGATGGCGTTGAGTGCGAGAGTGAGGGTGAGATGGGTGAGTGCGATTTGGTGAGTGATTCGTGCTACACTTAGATTTGGATAATTCTGACGAGTGTCTGCTTTACCTACACGATGATATGCATGCAGGGAAACACTAGACCGCTCCTTGTCGCTCCCCTCCCCAATCGCTCCCATCCGGTTCGCCCACAGGCAGCCTAGGCACCATCCATTCTATAGCCTCTACCACATCCATGTCTGCTGGGAGCAGGAGTATTGCGTTCGTGCCCCCGCTGCGTACGATCCCGAGTCTGTCGGATTTGGGGAGTGATTCTGCCAATGCAGACGAGTTGCCACCTCCTGCTTACGACTCTCCAGTCCGCATGTCTGTTTTTCAGAAGCAGCCTGGATTCCCATCAGAAGGAAGCAGAAATGAGATGGAAAAAGAGTCTGGAAGACTAAGGGAAAAATAATGGGATATGGATTTGTCCTTGAATACCTCAGCAACAACAGACACCACCAGGTCGCAAGCGGAAACAGAATTTGTCGCTTCTCTTCATTTATCGCGAGGTGTGTCGCTACAATATCCTCATTTTGCTCTGGTTGTGCTGATATGTTTGATACAGGCACAAGGCAGCCCGTTTCATTGCATGCGTGTCACGAGGAGTTATGAAGTCATCCAGTGCCTCCAGATCTCTACCGCCTCATCCCCGAGTCACTTGCCAGATCATTCGTTCTCGTTAAGCCTGGACCTGTCCAATATCTTATCTTCGAATAATGTGGTGATCAACCAAGTGACAACGATTAGCGCTACTTGGCCTTGTTCTCCTCTCACTGAACTCTGGTCGTAAGTGCAAACACATGTTCATGTTCCTGTCGTTGACCGTGTTCTAGTGCGCCGTTGCGTCCGTCTCAATCAGCGCGTACATCGTTTGGCGCCACCTCTACCGGCGATTGTACGAGTATGAATGCAGTCTCAGCATTTGTCTCGAGGAACCTGAGCAACGTGCTGCATGTTCAAGTTATCGTGCCTGATGATCCGCCACCGTTGGAGCTCCTCTGCGGACATGTCTCCCAGGTACAGACCTCCCTTACTTTTCCTAAATCATCATATATGGTGCTATTCGAGCATATCACGAGATATACTATGCATATGTTCAAATACGATTAGAAAATGTTCGTGCAAAGAAAAACATAAATGAACATGATGCTGTGAGTTTGCCCCGTCTTATTTGAAATGTGATTTAAGTTTCACGCTGTATATAACATATGATGAGATGTTTTTATTCTTGACCACTGCAAAAATCATATAATATCAACATCTCTGGACCTTTCCGGCATCAGAGCATGTTTTCACTGGGGATCTTCGATGAACGATCTCCGGGTGGTTTTGTCACCGGTAAGTATCCTCCACACTACTGAGTTATCTAACAGGCTCGACCTTCTGCAGTCTCCTGCTGGCCTGGAATTGTCCCCGCACCTAACCAGAAGTCTGGATAACTTCAACTATGAGGCTGCTGATGTCCACCACACCAAGCAACCTCCTTCAGCCTCCACAGCTCATGCCGCATCACAGCCTTCCCCATTACAATGGCTTATCAATGACCACAGAGACCAGTGGACAGTGATAAGCAGGAAAATAGAGGGGCAAGAACATGTTTGGGTAGCAATCAGTGACCGGGTGCCAAGGGTAGGGCCACCACCCATCTCTTTAGGGAAAAGGTCAAATAGGAGTTTTGACTGTGGGGTACTCCAAGATAATGATTGGACCCTTAACAGCGATTACTGGGAGAGCAGAAAGCCACATCGCGCATACATTCCCTTGGCTCCAGATACCCACTGTTTCCCTGCTGGACATTGGATATCAGCTGCTTGGGCTCTGGGACGAGATTGGGGCACTAGTGGTTCAGACGGTTGGTGTCTTACTCCAGAATCCTACTCTAACATTCTGGAAACAAGAAATAATGTGGAAACATTACTTCATGCCATTACTGCGACATATGGGCCCAAACACATATACCCTACTCCACCTCCATTGTACTTGCCTTGGCTAGAGTCATCATTCTCTTCAGAAGAGGAATTGGCAGCTGCCTTAGGAGAAGCCAGGCGTCAAGTTTTAGATCAATATGGCTTCATCGCTTATCATCTCGCTAGAGATCACCAATGGAGATCTCGCCCAGACCTAATCCCAGTAGTAACCCGATTGGAAAACACAGGTCTTGTCAAATGCTCCTACTGGGGAGCAATCATTGACCCTGCACATATCAACTTCGAGGAGATATGTAGTCTTCTGGAGGATGGAGTCCCTATCCATTATCAATGGCACCCCGCTGATGTTGGACCCCTTGACCCTTGCAGTCTCAGAGCAGAAGATTATGACGATATCATCAGAGCAAGGAACCAAGCTCCTCTGCTGAAGAAGACGGACAAACCACGTGTGTCAGGAATCCTCTCTGCTCCTGTCCGAAGCCTCCCATCACGTTTCGCTGTTGTACCTCAGGGGGTCCAGGAAATCGATAACATGTTGGGAGACCTCTCGGAATTAATTGCTGGGCCCCCAACATTTCTTAACAACATCATTTTCCCAAACACCCTGCCCGAACCCACTGCGACAGGAACCCTAGTCACTTCATTCAGAGCTGGAGTTAAGATAGCTCGGGATTTATTCCTCAACTCATCAGCATCCCCGGCAGATTCCATTCCATTCTTGTTGCAGTCAGGTGCCGAATATCGAGTATTTACACCACCAGACAGATCAGCGCTAAATCCTGATGGCTGTGGACCTTCCCCGCCATACTTAAATACTTGTCACACCCATGCAGGCATTAATTTGAAGACCAGGGAATACTGGTCCAAGTATGAAAGAAATGTAAATACCCTACTGCAACATGCATATGCTCGGCGGTTTCTAACCATGGGGGGCATATTATGGCGCTTGGCTCTAGAGTTTGGTCCTGCCACCCTCATTACCAGCGCCCTGTCAGGCCCTTATTCGGACGCCACCACTTGGAGATGTATCTGATGGTGGTTGGGATGACTCAGTCACAATGGCAGATATCGGCATCCTTATAGGGCAGAGTCCAGACGGAGCAGAGTCTTGTTGGCCACCACATGATGTGTGGAGTACATCCTCAAGGTGGAAGGGGTTTTGGTCGGAGTCCGATGAAATATGGTTCCAGTCACAACTGGCCAACTTATCCTCAGCCAACCTAGAGGCTCCTAAAAACCGCAGAGAATGGAAGAGGTTCTTCCACCCTAGGTTGACGACACCAGATGCTCGCCGGTCTACTCCCGGATCAGAAGCTTTCTCTCGTCAACTGCTAGGTCGGCTAGGATAAAAGCTACTTGAAGGGGTGTGCCGATGGTGCTCAATCATTGGAGGGAGTTATGACAAAAGGGAGATCAGTGTCAATAATTGCGAAGAGTGTTTACAGATAATTTTTCCATTTATAAGTACTGCGATCAACCGCAGGGCTAAACAGGAATCCCACTGTCACGACATTCAAACTCAAATACCCCTTCAGCTGCATTAGTATTTGGGCAAATCTGTTTTAGGAATTCAAGCAATAGGGAACTGGTTTAGTAATTGTAGTGGTCAATGAAATAACGACTTATTACAGCCTTGAGTGGCCAAGTGAGCGCTCTCATTGGTGGAGAAGACTCACATCTGAATTGAGTATAGCTCAATTGTGCTCGGCTGTGTACATACTGTGCTGATTGTGATTGTGATCCCTTGGAAGCAGCAAGTCCAAAGTCGGATTCGATTGGTAGGAGAATCTGTTGAGGCTGTGGATCAATGCTCATCTCAAGTAGGACTTGATGGTCAACGTGAACATCGTGGCTGCTTAAAGCTAATCGCTCAATCATACCTCGCGCCAGGCTGAGGCTGTTCCACTTCCAGAAGAGGAAGATGACCTGTAATCTCGTGATTCATCATATACTTACGCTTGATACGACCATACTGTGGTTTTCATATTCAATCGCTCATCGACCAGCCACCAATCCAATCAATACATGCTTTCTTGACTCTTAGTGCAAATGCAGTTACCCACATTCATGGAGCGTTTTCGGAGCACACACGGTTACTTCTCCTGCAGGTTATAGCAATAGAACTTGCAACAGACTGTTGGGGATACAGTTGTGATCATGCCCCATTGCCCCCATCTGAAAATGTGGCGAAAGTGTTACGCTGGATTTACGGCGACCAGAAATTGTGATTAGAGGAAGCGCTTTGAACGTTAGCCGTGGCACTCACCTGCCGTCGAAGGACGCCAACATTTCCTCTAGTTCCCCAAGCATCACAGATGCCTCTTCGTAGAGGTCCTTGGCGTCCTGGGCTCGCTCATTCAAGCGATACCAATCTCCATTCAGCCGCCTCATATCAGCTGCATCCACACCTGGCATATCTTGTAGCAACTCCGCAGCCTTGGCCAAGCTGTCCCTACCTGCACCCAGTTGCCTCTGGTACAACTGGATCTTACCCTTGCGCATCAGTGCACGAGCAGCCATGGTTGGAGCATTGACCGACTCGGCGAGGTCTTGTGTTTGCTGAGCAAAGTACTCAGCTTTGCGGGAATGAAGTAGGCGTGAGTGAGTGTCAGCAGGGTTGAAAGTAGTCCTTCAACCTTTCGCCACTCCATCCCATCCATGAGACGTTTCTGACCTAATGATCTCGGGTGATCATTGGATCGAGTGTCGCTGGCAGATGACGATTCTGGAGGAGTAGCCTCAAATGTATTTGAATCATTGGTTGCCTTGGTGGGTTTGGAGGAAGGCTGGCTTAATCAAGAAAGCGTGTCCACGGCATGGTTCCACAGTCGCAACGATTGCAACGTGCACTCTAAAGCACCCACTACATTTTTCTGAGGGAATCGAGTCAGACAACAATATGTGATGGACAACCGAACGACAGACCCTGGAGTATTGGATAGCTGCGGAGACTCTGCAAGCCATCGCTGCACGCTGGAGCCGTCCAACGCGCAGTTTTATCCATTCAGCAGTCGGTAGAGCTTTGTCTTCGGGGGAGCAGCCTCCAACAAACACATGGTTTCACAGTAGAAGGAAGCACTAGAGAGCAAAATGATGAGTCACGGTAGAAGACCCTTAGCGTAAAGTAATCTCACCTTCCAAGAATGTTGTTTCCAAGAGCCAAAATCTTAACAAATAACTGATATGCACTTAAGCCTCGTCGGAAATATTACTGGATTTCAGCGCTGCTGACGTGTAAAAATGTGATTGGCCCACTTTGTTTTGACCAATCTGACGCGAGATCAACGCATATAATAATGTATACTGTTCAGAAAGATGAGAATAGAACTTCTAGAAGACATGATACACCCACAATCAGCAGATACGACGAGGTGACGTTCGCAGATGCGCTTCAGAGCCTCCAGAAGCTTGATCTTCAGTAAGACCAGTCCCAAAAGTCCAAGCAAATGGCTGCTGGATCAGTTAACAACGCTCAGTAAAGGATCCTGACAAAGCTTACGAAGTCGACTGACCATTGTCTCGAGGTCGAACACAATCACCGCCTCCTGAATAGCAATCATGGCACTGGCCTGCTTCGGAGGCACGCTTTGAATGATATTCGACACATTCTCGAGAGCTGCTCGTGGAACTTTGTCAGGTAATACAGCTGGCAAGCGATTCCGAAGACAAGCCTTTATGCGGACATGGTATAACAGGATTCTGGGCTCTGGCCTTGTTCGTGGTACATACGCTCGCAGCTCTGGTCGGTTTCTTCGCAGGCAGAGTTTCCTCAAGTGACTTCTTCGCATGTGCAGGCGATAGCTTTGTCTTTGGATCTGTTTCATTCAAAAAGTTAGGAATGAGCCCGGGCAGGATGTTGCACACCTCCTCTACACGATATGACACAGTCGAAGTCATTGGTGACCCTGCGCTACGATACGCGAAGAGGCTCGACTAAAGATGAACCGCTACAGTGTACTGTAAGCGGAATGCCAAAAAGGCAGAGTCATGCCCAAGGTCCTAGAATGGAGAAATTATAACATCCAAAAGCAGAAACGAAGCAAAGAAATACCTCAACAGTGAGCAGGTTTAAAACTTCTTCACCCAGGTGCTCCACGGTCCAACAAGTCTCTCCATCGTTAGCATTCCCATCTTTGCACAAGAGCTCCATGCACTTCAAGAGGACTCTAGCCCTGCGCAATGCAAGAACGGTAGCCTTTTACACCAATAGAGCATCTCGCAACAGCCCACGCACAATAGTCTGCACACTATCCTTCCGAGTCGAAATCTAACGCTCGAGCAGCAGGCCTAAGACCTCATCACTAATAATACCCGGCTTCAGTGCGGTATGGAGGCTGACTTCACTTGTAGGGAGAAAAAGATCGCATGTCGCTGTGTATGTAAGTTTGTCAATTATCCCACCAAGTTGCTTTGTGCCTGCATTCGCGCTGAAATCATTCGTTGATGTTGCTGACCTAGCCGGGTGCTCCAGACCGGATGAGCCGTACGGAGAGGCTTTTACGCTCTCCACAAACGCGTCACACGCAAGCTGACAGCGCCCAGAAATATTAGCGTTCCACACCGGGTAGGTAAGTAATGCAAAATGATTACCTTCCGGTCCCCCCCCATCTTAGAATAGCACAATGCAAGAAGCTCCCACCTCCGAAACATCTGTTCTTCGGGTTGTTTCCAACCTTTGTCCCATCCACCATCCCCTGCGTCGTCCTGCATAACACCCGCTCATATGTGAAATGCTTGTGCCCCAAGTAAACATCCTTCTTTCAGAAAACACACTGCACCCCCGTACTTGGAGCTTTGATACAGCATGCCAGCCAGATTGTAATATGCCCCGGAAATACAGCAGACGTAGTTGGCACGTGCGGAAACCGGGATGGCATTCACATGGTCGGGGGTGGAGTTCAGAAGGAGTTGAGGAGGTCGAGAGTGGGCGTATAAGTGTCAGGATCACAGCATTTAAGCTGTATGCGCGCGAGGGTAAATAGTGAATGGAGGGATGTGGTCAAGATATCCTTGCTTGGGTTCTGTGACGACACCTGTCAATTCCTCCCGTACATGCGATAAGTTGAAGCTTACCTGCTTGAACGCGCCTTCCAGGGCAGTGGCGACACCTCTCCGTCCAGGACCTTATCCAAGCTCGTCTGAGTCTCTCAGGGTACGTTGGAGCTTTCCCTGCGCACGGTGCAGCTCATCATGCGGTTTGGTCGAAGGGTATAAAAGGCCCCCCAAACCAGGGAGAACCTTCGCTACTTCATGAACATATTTAGAGAGGTCATCTGTTTCGTCTGCAAGGAAAGCCTGGCTTTCCTATGGGTGGGTTATCGAGAGATGAATTATGCGAAAAATTCTTGGGTGAAGCCAAGCTCCAACTCAGAATCTCATACAACTAAGAGTATGATGGAGAGAATCCCATAGGAAAGCCTGGCTTTCCTACGGGCTCCAAGTCCTGAGTTATCGAGATAACTTCGCTTCCGGCGCCCCCATTTGAACTGCCTCTTATTCCTGACGCACTCATTGGCTTGTCCTGGACCCTGGTAACCATGAGGTGTCGTCGTCAGCGGTCAAAGTTGTGGTTGTCAAAAGTGTGGTCATCGTGGTGAACGATGACGATCAAGTGGTTGACGCCCTTGCCACCCGTGACAAAGACGAGCCCACTAACAGAACTCTGGACCAAGTTAGTCATGTGCTTTTCGGTGTTTGCCAAAGATGACAACATTTGATCATCGCTATTCGCGCTCTATTTCAATTTTCCGTGCCCAAAATCTCAAAGTCCACTGCAGCCATATCCCATCAACGAGCTCGATACAGGCAGCCATCATCCGACACATCTATACCACGGGACAATAGACATCTCCGTTAATAACGATTTCCATGATTCCTGGTCATGTTGTATGCCCTCCAGGGTTGGAGAGGAAACTTCGGCTCCAAAGTGTGGGATTAACATGGGTTTGGAGTACAGGTCTTTGAGCTTCTTGATAGCTTGTTTGAGAGCTCCCAAAGTACGAACCACCGTCTCTTGCATAGGGACGCCTATTAAATATGCCCCCATGACTGCATTTACAGATTTAACTTAAGCCTTTCATAGACAACCCCGCGCGAAGTAGCCCTCGATCGCTCATGCACATGGCGCAAACTCTTCACCCATATATCCCGCCTCACGCCCCATCTCTGGCCCTCCCGTTATCCCAAGCTGCAATTCATCGCAGTACGTACCTCCCTTGCATCTTATCACCCAAACCAACCATATCCCAGCTGATCTGTTTCCTCATCCCCGTTCTCGGACACAGTCAATGCCTTGCCCCCTCTCACACTCATTTGATACCTGCCATAGCTCCCTTCCCTGCATTCAGCACAAGCTCATGGCCATACCTCATAACCTATGTCATTATCTGTTTCCTCGCCTCTTCAGGCGCTCTTGCAGCCATCCGCAACGCACTCCAGATCCCACTCATGCAGTACAGCGACCTCTGCATGTTGATGCTCTCATTCATCCTCGTCCTTACTCTCTCACTCAGCTGGCATACTAAACGCAAAACCGGCGAGTTACTTCATATTCTCGACAGAGGAGGCGCTGTAAATCGTGTTGACGAGCTTATTGGGCCCGCGGTGATCCCGGCGCTGGTGGGTGTGGGCATAGCGCTGGTGGTTATGCTCGAGCTGGCGTTGGGTGTTGTGGTTGGAGTTGTTATTGGGAGTTATATTTGAGCGAGTGTCGTTTTGAATGGATACTATAGGACTAAGCTGCTACGTTATAGTTATTGCTATTCTCTGGTGAGCTCTCACCTGCCTCCCTGCGTCGGCCACGGCTGAGCCTTTTCTTCGCAGGCATGTCCCAGTATTGAGTTGGATTAGTGCATACTCTTCATGTCATACTCTCCTGCGGCGCCCTGATGTATTCTGTATCTACGCAGTAGACGTACGTTCCTCTTACAGATCCGAAATAGTGTAGGTTGACATCGCTGTAGCCTGCTTACCGTGAGCTTCCATGAGGTAGGCTCACCTCACCACTGCTCGAGACATGACGTTCAGTTATTTTCTAGATGAGCCATGCAATTGCTGGTATCTTGACTTGTCCTATTATCCATTCCGTCGAGCTCGATCGTTAGTCTGATGTCTCTTATTTTGCTATCGAGCCTCTGCTTACTCTGTCACCATTTGGATAGCCGACGAAGGCGGCGAGACCCGCATGTCGGGCAGCATATCATGGATCACCCTTCCTGCTGGATGCCTCAGGCCCCTCACTCATCGGTGCTTGTCTTATTGCATGTGGATTTGATACCAACGCGCGCAAAATAGCCTGACTTGCTCTTGGTGTATTTTTCCTCTTCACGTTATGGTGGGTGCGCAGGAATTGGCTGTGAGTATGATGACTTGGACTTACCTCCTCGAATGGTGATCGTACGACGGGACTACTTCAGTCCCGAAGAGAAAGATTCTTATCTTTTGCTCTTCTCAGACGCGAAACGCTAGTTCAGTACATACGTTGACTCTGGAACGGTTTTGAATAGTAAGATAACCTTTTCTGAAAGTTGGGTCTGACTGTTAACACTATTTCTTCAGACTATTCTAATATCTTCAGTTTGTAACCCCTTTGCACCCTTACCTCGTATGGTCCTAAAGTTCCTGTAGGTTCACTCGCATGAGGCAAATGGCTTGCTACCCAGACCTTGTGCTCCGCAGCAAGACTAATGGGACCCAGTTTTTAGGCTCCGATGAGGCTGGTGAAGCCATGATCTGAAGACTCTGCAGCGATGTCGCGGAGGATGCTATTCCGGGCCAAATGCCGCCATACCTTCAACCAGGAGTGCATGGAACAGTATATGAGCACAGCCGGAGACATGACAGTCAGTTTTCCCCTCATCAACCTTTTCTTGGGTTCTGAATTTCTCTAAGCCCGATCGTCCTGTTTGCCACATTGCTCTCACCATCGGCATCGAGGCTCCGGCACTGGAACTTGAAGCAAATTTCAATATTTCTTCTGCGCGACAAGGAATCTTTGGGCAACTCGATATCGAGACTTGGCGGTCTTCCTCCAAGATCGAGGCACTTGTCGAGGAACTTTCTAATCTTCGCTTGCAAGACCAAAAGTATCGTGTTCAGTCAATTTATCAATTTTTTAGATTTAATCACCTTTAGGCCACAAAAGGCGAACTTTTCAGTGCGCTTGGATCCGGGAATATTACTGAATACATGCCTGGTGGTCTCATCCACATCATAGATGACCAGGCTCGCTGCTCGTATAAGAAGACTGATCATTCGATGGTGGAAGCCTTTGGCAAGCGTTTGGGCAACCGCTCGTCGTTCAAAGATTGTTCTGGTCTCCCCACATTCACCGTCAATCACTTCAACCCGTCACCTACTCCGCTGAGGGCTTCTTGGACCGTAACCTCAATGCTCTTAACCCTGATTTTGTCTCCCTTCTTCATGGCTTAGCTTCGGGCATTTCTGATGGCGCGGAGGGCGCTGGGTCAATGAACCCATTTGTTAAAGGCCTCTTCTCGGGCAAGGCTATTGTGACACAAGCCCACCCAAAAAATGAAGACACCATCGTCGCTGCCCAGCAGCCCGCCAAGCCGATGCGCGCCCCCTCCACCCGCTGTAAGGGCACCATCAAGTGCATGCCCACACTGCGGGAAAACGGCATCGACGAGCAGGACGGCGATGCTGCCGGAAGCGGCACACCCTGCGTCGCAGGTGAGTTCCGTTCCGCACTCGACACGCTCTTCGAGACGCTAGGAGACATGCAGAACTGGTATATTTTCTGCATCAATCCGAATGACTGGCAGCTGCCCAACCAGCTCGAGGGTCGTTCTGTCAAGGGCCAGGTGCGCAGTCTGGGCATGACGGAGATTGCGAAGCGCAATGTGAATATGTTTGAGGTGGGGATGACTCCGGAGGAGTTTTGTCAGAGGTACAGGGATTCGATCTCGGCTTTGGGCATTTCAGAGGGAACTCCGAGGGAGCGTGTTGAGCAGACGTGGACTGCGCTGCCGTTGAAGGAGTGGGATGTTGTCCTTGGGCAATACAAGGCAAGTGGATTCAAAACGCAGCTCAGACGTGTGTTAAACATTTTTGTAGGCTTTCCTATCACAAACAGCATTCCACTCGCGCGAGGATAGTATTCGTGCATCGGATGTTGAGGAAACAGAAGCGCAACCGTGTTCGTGATGCTGAGGCCGAGGCTGGACTTGATGTCCGTGGCTTCGGCGACCCCTATGCTCCTTACCCTTCACCTGGTGCCAATAATGGTGAGGAGTCACCGTTCATCAACGCTTTCTTGAACCCTGCTCTTCCTCTTGTCTCCGATGCATTCCCCTTCCAGCGGGCTGATCTGTACGATGATGAGTACGACGAGCGCAAGTCTCTCCGCAGCGACAACGACAACTTTGACAACCGCAGCCACCTCACGAGTAATCGGGACGCACCTGAGCTGGGATATCAGTGAAAGAATGACGGATCCCTCATTCTCGTCGCTACAAACAGAATCAGTATCGAGGACGATCATGCATAAGAATGAGTAAGTAAAGAAGAAGAATGACGGACAGGATTGAGGTATCGTCAGGTTCTGTGTCTTCTGGTGATTCAAACTCCAACGACGGTACTGAGTCCTATGCGCCCTCTCGCAACATGTTCCAGAACGCGGACAAGGAGGGTCACGCATGGGATATTACGGCTAACCTCCTTGAAAACCTATTGCCTGTTCCCAATGTGAGCTTATCGCCTGAGCTTATGATTGTGACTGATACAGTTGCTGAATATTCTAGGCGGTTCATACGCGAGGTTCAGCTCAACTTGAGGATACCCGCCCACCCTTGCAAGGGTACGACATCCCAGATAGTGTTCGTCGCCATCCTTTCATTTCACTTCCTATTCTGACCTCGAAACATTTAGTCCTCCGTGAGGCGTCATCCCAACAATGAGGAGACGCCGCAACTCCAACAACTTTCAAGGCACAATTCTATTTCTCATCACGGCCGTAGTCTCGTAGGATTTGCTACAGTAAAGGACAAAGGGGTCCGTCTGTCTTGCACGTCTTCCGCTCGCTGTGGGTCGATAATATCTCTATAGGCATTATATGTTGCTCCGCGACCTAGACAAGCCTGGCCGCAGCACGCTCAGACAAAATCTTCTACATCCACACCACCTGATGCTACCACGAATGCGCCAACCGTGCAGTCGCGTCCTACCATCATCGATAAACATACACGGTGGACTTGTCTCTAACAAGCACCCTCAGCTCGCTGCTATCTGTGAGTATTCAATTTCAGGCAACCGTACAGCATCTCAATATTAGTGCGACCACAGCTAATCGTGCATCCACCCTTTCGTCTGGCTCCTCACTATTACGGAGAAGATGTTCAACACATGTCGCTCGTCAAGAGCTAGAGCCGTTCTATCTCTATGTTATTAGCATCTGGGCGAAACCAAGTTGCTGCGCTACAACAGCGCAGGATACAGTTTCGCTCTGTTCTGTTTGTTTGTCAAGTGTGCGTCATTTGCAGATAACCGCGGAGGATGTCTCGATTTGTTTGTCTGTCTAAGTATCGGTGAGCAGTGACATGCCCAAGATTGCAGCGCACCGAAAGTCTGATCGTATCTCCCATAGCCATGCCTTCGGACGGACATCCAAGAAAGAACATGGATACTACAACATGAAGGTCTCCGGTCGCATGGGACACAAATCTCGTCTCTGCCTCTGGGGTAATCACTTTCCCTCTTCGCGTCCATCCTTCGCTGATATACCCCCAGCGTTACATCAGCGTTAACTTTGGGGGTGGCCCATTTGCCATACTTCCCCTTCCCTCCACTTTTGCAGCTATCCCAAACTTTCCGTACAAACTTCCTGAGGTCATTCCCCTCGCACGCAGTCACACAGCCCCCGTCCTCGACACCGATTGGTCCCCGCATAACGCTTCATTGTTGCCTTGGGTGGTGAAGACGGCGAGGTCATGATCTGGAAGGTCGAGCCTTCCGCTTTTGAAGACTGGGGCCAGGATCATTGGGTACCGGAAGACTTTGACCCTGTCGCCCGCATCGATCCATCACCACGCAAGATCGGCCAAGTTCTCTTCCACCCCACCACATCCAACATCCTCATCAGTGCGTTCGGCGAATACACAGTCAAGCTTTGGGATTTTTCTGATACCGATCGCACACGCTCTGTTCTCACCGGACACAAAGATACCATTCAGTGTCTCGCTTTCAACCCTGCCGGCACACCCATGACGATGACCTGTAGAGATTCTGTTTATTTGATCTGAGCGGTGCTCACTGGCTTGACGGTTCTCACACAATCTGGCACATTTTTATTGACATTGCTATAGGCCAACACCATGCTCCACGGCATTGAGTGTGATGCTGTATCGTGATGCTGACTTTTTTAATTGGGCTGTCGCCTGCGGATGGACAAGTATTGTTCATATTCATTTCTTATCTACAGTAGTAGCGAAGAGCAAACAACATTTGCTGAGCGCTGATCTTTTGCCTCATTTGTGCGTTCGCATGCCGTAACCCGTATTGGTCATGGCAAGGGGGGACCATTTTACCCCCTGCCGTGACGAAGCTGCCCCACGACTGGCATGATCCGGTCAACATTAGGCGGCCGTATACATCCCCGATACTCCCCGAGGCTATCCCAGAGTTCCCCGTTCATCCTCTCATCGAGGTACACTGGGTAGAGCACAATGGCAAAGTTGCCGCGTTTGCCTATGCCAGACCTTCGCAAGACGCTGGACCGCTACTTGCAGTCTATTCAGCCTTTTTTGTGTGAAGACGAGGCACGTGGTCGCTCTCTCTTTGAAGTCAGCTACGCAAAACGCGTTCAGTGGGTGGATGACTTCGAGAAAGGCGTCGGCCGCCTTTGCCAGCATAAACTCCATGGTATGTCCTTCCATTAATCCAGAAAAATTTGACCCAATCTTTCCCACAGAATTGGACACTCGCTCGCCACATAACTGGCTAGATGATAATATTTGAACGAACTATGCCTACCTCTCATGGCGTGCCCCGCTCCTCATTAATTCCAACTGGTGGCTTACATTCATTAATGATCCCTCCATACCCGAGTCTATTTTGCGCGGTGACACTACATCAGGTATAAAGCCCTGGCAGGTCCGCCGAGCTGCGTGCATAGTGCATCGCGTCCTCGACTGGCGCGCCCACATGATGAACCAGCATCCAGACCCTGATACGACCCGTACCGGTGTCTGGCTCCTCACTAATACGGAGAAGATGTTCAATACCTGTCGCTTGCCAAAAGCTGGAGCGGATGTTCTTGCAACTAGGAATCCGGCATCTGAGCATGCCCAGGATGTCATGCCCATGTTGCATGATTTTATGTATACCGTAAGGGTCTGTGAGGATGATAGGACACCGTTGCCCGTACAGATCATTGAGGACCGAATATGTGCGGTAGTACTGGACGTGGTTAAGAGAATAGAGGCCGGGGAACACGCCGTGCCAGTCGGCGTCTTGACCTCGGATAACAGAGATCGTTGGGCAGAGGTCGGTACGCTCTGCTTGTTTTTGGCGCAGCTATATTTCGTCATCTTACCGTCAAAAGCCTTCGACTCTTGGTTTCTGTCTGGCGACTCACTAACCAACATCCTTCTCACAGAACCATCAACACTTGCTCTCCCTTTCGCCTGCAAACGCCTCGACCTTCCACGCAATCAACGAGTATATCATGGCTCTTTCTCTCGATCACTACACTGCCATGCCATCACATTACCCAACCATTACCTCCCTAAGTTCTTCCCAATCCTCTCACACAAGTGTCCCGACATTAGACTCCGATGCAGAAGTCCACGCACATCTCCACAACACCCGTTCCCCTCCTGGAGCTCGCAACGGATGGTTCGACAAAAGCCTGACCCTATCACTGGAGCGCAATACGCGTGCTGGTGCAATGGGCGAACGCGCACCTGTTGATGCATTAGTGCCCAGCATCGTCTTTGATTACGGTGTCGTTGCTGGTATTGACCCTTCAGCATTCTCAGAGCCTGTTCCGCGCCCTCTTACTTTAGAGGAGGCTCGTGTGAGTGATGGTGAAAAAGGATGGACCCGTTTGGATTGGGCGGTCGACGAGCGGATCGAAGAAATAAGAGAAGTGGAAGGACGAGCTCACGCCTTGATTGATAACTCGGAGGCAGGGGTTTTGGAATTCGGGGAATATGGATTGGATTGGATCGGTAGTGTTGGTGAGTTTGCGACTGCTTGTCAATTTCTGGCGTTTTGCCTCCGGTCTTGTGCTGTGGTGAACAGCTGGATCTGACATCCGCGAAGCTCAAGATCCATCCCCCCCTTCCCGTTCCCTTCTGTCGCAAAGGCCACTAATAATTTCACTATTCAGCCCGCCTCCCACCAGACGCCTACACCCAACTTGCACTCCAACTCGCCCGGTACCGCTCCCGCGGGGTTCTCACCGCGACCTACGAGACAGCCCTCACACGAATGTTCAATGCTGGCCGGACAGAGTGCGTGAGGAGCGCGAGTGTGGAGGGGTTGGATTTTGTTCAAGCTGCTAAGGAATGGGGACGTGGAGCTGGGTGCGTGACAGAGGGAGACAAACATGATGTGGAGGTAAATTCATTCCATACCCTTACAGTGGCGACGGGACTCGTGATTTTCTTCTGCCTCTCTTGCGGATCTACTCTACGTTATACGTTATATCGCGTTCGATCCACTAATCTCATCAGCCCCGCGAACTTCTTCCTCTCCTCCAACACGCCATCCAGACGCACGCGAGGCGTACGAGGGAAGCTGCTACGGGTCGGGGAATCGATAGACACTTATTAGGCCTGAAGCTGATGCTAGAAGAACTCCCTGTGGATCTAATGTTTCTGTAGCAAGCAGGTCGAATTGTTGATTTGGGTCCGGTATCCGAGCCGGAAGTACACCACGTCAGTCGCCGTTCACGCGTCACGCTTGATTGAATTGAACATTGAACATTGTTGCCACTACAGCAAACTGAAGACTGGTTAAGTACGGTTGATCCCGGCATCATTCACACTCTTCCAGAAAGTGAAGTTCATCATTAAACGTGAGCATCTTGGTTAACTTTATTTGGCACTGTACTAAGGATCGCGCTAGCATCATCTACAAAACTATCACTCAGGAAGAGCAATACGTCCAAGACCTGGATGCCGTGGAGGCAGTCAGTGCCTTGTATTACTTGATAGTTCTGACCCCCCTAATTTATTTTATTTTAGCTGTTCATTCGGCCACTGCTGAAAGCAAGTCCTCCTGTCATGCCACCTAACACGCTAGATGAATTTGTTGAAGAGGTTTTCGGAAACCTGGATCTTCGGGAATGCAACGGGCGACTGGTGGAAGCCATGTATGTTCGGCAGCGTGAGCAAGCACCGATTATCCAAAGGATTGGAGATGCGTTCTTGGAGGCCGCGAGAGAGTTCTGGTTCGCATATCCGACATACGTTGGACATCTGCCCCTCGCAGAAAAGCGTTTTGAAGACGAGATCGAGTCCAATACGGACCTTCGGTCGTTCCTCGAGGTATGATCGTTCGTTCTAAAAGAAGAGTCATTACTAGACAGGTTTGCAGGAGTGCTCGCGGCAATCCAAGCATCAGGAAGCTCGTCGACTGGACTTGAAACACTTCTTATCGCGACCGTCTGAACATCTGCAGAAGTACCCCATTGCGTTGGAGGCGATCATGAAAGAGACAACTGAGGGCAACCCAGACGCATACTACCTTGCGGAAGCCATCGAAGCCATCAGGAATCTTCAGAACGTTGCACAGCTCCGGACGTTCCAGACTGCGATGGGCAAAGGTCCGACTGGGAAATGGGAGTGGCAGGATATGGTGTCCAAGGACGTACGTTCGAGAGAGCCTCAGCAAGGCCGAGGCCGAGCGCCAGTCGTATGTATCTTTGTTGCTTTCGTGGTTTTGATTGCTCAACCTTTTGCAGCATTACTTTTGAACTGATCAAAAGGAGAGACGGCATACGTCAGGGATCTCGAAAATATCGAATTGGTGCGTTGTCCTTTGCACGTACTCGATCTCAACACCATAGCTGCAGTCCTAGGGTTTCCCACGGTCCAAAATAGGAAATCACGTTTCCCCCCAGTTCACCCAAAATTGGGATTCTAGGAGCTCGAATTCTTTACCGAAACCTCCCCGAACATCATCGAAGCGTTGATCGGAACCAACGCCAAGCTTCAGCACGACATTGCTTGGGGCACTCTCATTATCGCGCGAGAGCAGTACAACGTCAGCAAACATGAAGAATAGTGTGAGCGCCTGGGCGGATGGAAAGAGGCACTTAACGCGTATGAGAAGAAAGCCCAAGCTAGGATTCAGATGCACCTGACGTTCAGATCGGACGTATGAAATGTCTGCATGCCCTGGGTGAATGGGATCGACTTGCCGCTCAAGTAGACGAGAACTGGTCAAATACAAATCACGAGAATCGCTGTGAAATAGCTTCGGTGGCCGCTGCAGCGGCACTGGAGAGGCCTGACGCATGACTTCAGACCCTAATCTCATCCCCATCGACAATGGTACCACGATGCGGATCTGTCCGGACGGATCTTTTATCGCAATATATTTACTGGTTATAGCGGTTTTCGGCGGTTCATTCCAGCGTTGGCTATATGATATATGTGAGTTGCAGACGTTTCAAGAAGTGCAGTCTGTCAGTTATGCCGTACTCTCTCTAATTCGGTTCTTGTATAGTGCATGGCATCAACGCTTCAGTACTCTGATCAGCAGGTATGCTCCTTGGACGTGCCTTCCATTCCTACTTATGGCAGCCATCGTGGATGCCCCGAAACAGGTTAGATGATTCACCACTGAATTTGGATAGTTTCACATTCACCCAGAATGGCCTTCACATAATGCAACACACCGTATCATCATGATGAATAGCCTTCGGTTTCTCGGACTTTCGAGAAACCTGGTGCCCTCCAGTTTCTGGTTTAATCGATAAGACGCATATACGTACTCTCTCACCTATTTAATCTTCCTTAGGGGATTTCATCCTCACGATCTTCACATCTAAATCGTTGGACCAAATGGAGGACTGTCTTCAGTATTCTCTTGACCTTTACAAACATTTAGGACGTCACGCAGTGTTACCTTTGGTTTCGCCCCCTATTTCTACAACACGTCAAGCTGTAGTGACTAGCTACCTTCTTACTACACGCCAAGCTGCAGCAACTAGTGACCTTCCTGATCTGAATAATGTCCAAGGCGACGTGATTTATATATTTCCTAAAGTAAATGGCCGATCCAATTAGGTCTTCTTTCAAGCATCCTCAAATATGTCTACCGATAATTGATTCTGACAGAAAGCCGAGAACTTCGTATTCTTGAGGATCAACGACGCAACATCGTTCACAACTGCTCTGCAATCCTTCAAGCCAACAACTGCGAACGACGTGCAAGATAATCTTATCTCGAACAAGGATACTGGAGATGTTCGCCTCGACAAGCACTGCATGAGTGATGACAAGCAGTTCCTTGGCGATCAAAGGGACTGGGACTCTATATTTGTCAAACCGAATCCTGACCCGGTGAATGGACTGGTGCGTGACGATATGGAGCTCTGCATGGCGTCATTACTGTCGCCAGAAGTAGTGAGTTCTTGTTATTTTGAAGGAACTAACGATATATAGATCTAGATCAAATATTTATGGACGGGGGCAGGCCAGGTGAGGACCGTAAGGTACTTTGTTACTGAACGTCGATGCTTGAACGCCTCGGTAGGCCGTCGCCATCCAAATGGTCATAAACGTAGAGGCCTCCACCGCAATGGCCGCTGTAATCCGAGCAGTATTATAAGTACACAAAAGCAGAGCGACGTGATCATACTCACAGAACGACGTCGGACAATGCAAGCATTGGATCCCATACTCGCACACACCCGTCGTTGCCCCCACTGACAATGCCAACACGTCGTCGATCCTGCCCCTCGACCCAGCAGGCATGAACAACGCCATATCCAGGTGAACTTACTGCGTCTAACTCCTCATGATTGAACATAGCGAGGGGACCTTTAGTTAGCGCGCGAATGTCGTACATGTGCACGGCATTATCTGACCGTGCCACAGCAAGGGGGCGACCTTCGGAAGAGAAAGTGGCTGTTGTGGCTTCGAATGAAGAAACCTGTGAAATACGCCTCGAGCGTTGTTTCGGCAACAACACATCCTGACTTGCGGGCAACCTTATAGGGTGCTGAGCTATATAGAAGACGGAAGAGTCGATGCAGAGGACCCGTCCCTTTCCATTGAACTAGATCCGTAAGGTCCGGGCTTGGGAGTCACCTTGCCGTATGGCCATACCGTAATGTATGGTAACATGCGCTAAGCGTCGTTTGGCAAACCCTTTGAAAACAAACAACCTTCGGTTTAAGGTGCCCCACGCGACGCTCGTCCAGTCCTTTACGAGCCAAACAAATGACAAAGAAGTCTGCAACCACTGACCAGCGAGAGCGCAATGCTCGCCGGAAGCACTCATCGCACGCTGGTTCACGACCTGCAGATGCTCATGCCGCAGCTCATGCGCACTATAATTCGAAGTCGGGGTCAGTAGTCCACCATGAAGATGTGTCCCCAGTGGTCAAACAGAAGAAGAAAAAGAAACTCGTCATTCCACCTATCCTTCCCTCGAAGCTACCGGGGTATAAGAAGGGACCGCGAAAATCTTTTGCCAGCGGAATTCCAAATGCTGGTCAGAAATGTGTAATGATACACAAGTATCAAACGATGAATGCCAAGCGAGTTTCACATTGGAAAGAATGGGTTAGTGAGCCTTCCAATGTTGGTAAGTAATATCTTGTTAAGTGTAAATGATGACCGACAAGTACTGCAGCGAGAATCACTGTCGATGTAGACCTCAATGAGCTGCGAAAAATTGGGCAGGGTGACCGTATGACATTTGAAGCTGCTTTGGTCGTCAAAGATGAGCTTGAGGACGTCTCATTTCCAGCTCGTTCGGTGTCAGGCTTATGGGTGGATCGTCATGGAACTCCCATGGTAGCATACTTTGGCGATGGACATGGTGTTCCTGTATGTTGTCGCATCCGTCATCAACTCTACCGCTAACTATCATTTAGGATCGCATAATCTGTGACAAACATTATGAAACTCAAAAACTCTTTGTTCTTCAGCCCAAACTGCTTCAGGGCCTTACTACTGACCAGCGCCATGGGGATGACTTCAAGGATCAAGAATTTGTGTATGTTAAAGAAGGTGAGGAGTTTAGGGAGACGAAAGGACTGCGACACGATTGCGAGGCTTGGCAAGAGCAAGGTCGTCCTAATGTAAGTGCGCTGTGGTATACTGAATCATGCTCATGCAGCCACTACCGTGACTAGGCCACCCTCGTGCCATCGGCAGACCTAATGGGGTCTACCAATGGCTCAAATTCTGCCCGTCGTCACATCCAAACTGCAGCAATAGTTTATGCAGACGAAGAGCTCACTGACTTTTTAACTCAATGCGTCAAGGCCGCATTCCCTGAAAAGTATGCTGCACTGTCATCTTCAGCACGTGCTGGGCGCTGGGTGGGTACCTCTGTTGACTCAGCTCCAGACCATGGGGGAATCTTTCTAGGACGCGCAACGTTGTGGAAACTACAGACGTTCTTGCATGTCGATGGGAAGGACTTCCTATGTGTAATTCTCAGTTCTGGGAAATATACCGGTGGAGAAGCCCTCTTTCCAGACCTCTGGCTCAAACTCAAGTAAGTTTCAATCCTCAGTATTCTTGTACTTAGTATTACGCTGGCTGAACTATGATCGATAGATATTCCCCTGGACATGTTATTGCATTTCAGTCAGAGGCGCTCTATCATGCAACTGCAAAATGGAAGGCGCTCCCTATGGCCAAAGAAGATATTTTTACCCCTGGTAAAGTCACTTGGGTTTACTTTTCACCAACAAATGTTGTGAAGCGGCTACAAGACAAGGAAAGTAATTGGTTCTTGCAGACTGCAGGAGGCATCATATAATTTCTTTCATGTACCTTGGACGTTCCATCCACTTACTGTATTACCTTTCTGCTAGCCGTCCTTAATTTGATTGTTTAATATTTGCTACAAATTCAGGTTCGAAGCAGAAGACATTCCGGACACAGGAATATCGGAGCCCAAGCCACAATGCAATTCCATTAATATTGTCTTGAGAAATTCTACTAAGCTGGCCTTTGGCGTTATTCTACAGTGGTGCCTACGTAATACTTGACGTCTGGAGTCCCCGTCGGCAGGGCTCTTTTCATCATGATCAGGTTCCACCGCAGAAGGCCACGCCGTCCTCCTCACCATCCTTTCTACCGCACCCCGTTATACACCTCCTGCTTTGTCACTCGGTGCGGCTTATTCGTGCGCTTGAATATCTCTGCGCTCATCCGTCAGCACTGAACTACATAACGCAAGGGAAATAGGAATCATACCGAGGAATCTTTCGCCGACCCAGAGGCGAAGCGGGGTGTTGCCTATCGCCACTGTCCGTGTCATCTTTCTCCTTTCCTTTACCTTTACCTTTACCACCATCCACGTCCTTCTGCTTCGCGCCCATCCCAGCGCCTAGCGTCTACCGCCAACGTCTCCATAGCATGCGCAGGTGCCGTATGCAAATACTGTGCGCCCACTTGCGCGAGGAGCAACGCGCAGAGATGGTTCTCGCCTGCTAACGACAGCGCAGATTTCAAGTGCGATCTGTGCCAGAAATCAATTCGTAAACATGAGTCGGCTGTGCATTTTTTGGCGCGAAATAAAGAAACGCACTTGGAACCAACGATCTCCCCTCTCGCACCCGCCACAGCCGCCTGCACCACCTTCCCAACCGCTTCCAGCGTCCCTCCCAGCCCGTGACACCACTGGATCGCAGACCTAGCCAGTGCATGCATCTCAGCGTCCAACCAGTCACTTTTATCACCACCGGTATCTTCATTCACGCATGGAACGCGACATCAGCGACTTTTCACAGAGAACATTTAATACGTACTTGGTCCCAACGTCCTGCCGTCCTTGCCCGACCTGTTTGGCGACGTAGTCAATCTCTACCACTGAATACGGCTTAACGATATGCAGCAAGTTTTGCTGGAGAAGGGCGTCGTAAAGCGCTGCAAGATGCGAGCGAATGGTAGGGTCGGACAAGAGTCCTGTGTAGCAATGACAAGTCAACAACGAGTTGTGTAAATGGAGCATAACGTGCCATGTTTGTGATCCCGAAGGGCCGTCTCAAAATCCGCCAAGTTCCGATTCTGATGCGCAAGCGCTATGGCTAGCAATGACAAGTCAACAACGAGTTGTGTAAATGGAGCATAACGTGCCATGTTTGTAATCCCGAAGGGCCGTCTCAAAATCCGCCAAGTTCCGATTCTGATGCGCAAGCGCTATGGCGCGCATGCTCTCGATCTCGCGGAGCTGAGCATATTTCACCGCGAGCTTGATGGAGAGAAATCTTCGGGCTGGGACGCATATCAGAATGACTGGCGAGTTAAGATCAGTGACAACGCACCATATTCAACATGACCTTACACAAAAGCATGTACTTGAGTGCGTTCAGCGCTGCAGGGTCGTCCTGCGATGACATATTCTCAAAAGTCTCATAGAAGTATGAGTATGTAGTAGTGTAATCCTTGTCCTCGGCATGGAGAACACCGAATTGGAAGTCTAACGCCGCTTGAAGATGAGGAGGACAATATATTGAATTTGCAGCAGTCCTGGCGGAAGTGAGGGCAGCCTTTGCATTTCACGGACGTAAGGGCAAATAATGAGAATACCGGAATGGCACCCGAGGGGCTAACCTTGGACTTCGAGAGGTTTCCAATGCCACGGTAGACGCGACTCTCGAGCGGGTGTACTTCGGTAAGAATCGTCTTGTCATCTAACCTTTTCAACTCTGTCAAGAGTGCATTGATTCGCGTTAAGGCTAATTTGTACTGCAGTGCTTCAAGTTGCCTGTACCAATGATCAGCATGGTCGTAAGAAGTAGAAGTGTTCCTTACAGGGAAACGAGACGAATTTCCAAGCTATGTTTGAGGAATATGCGTTTTTCGCGCTTTGACCACTCAATGTTACCGGTCAGGACGTCAATCTGAGCTTGCCGGCTGGTAGGAATGGAGTTGAAATGATTAAGAAGCGTGCGGACTGCAAGGTAGACATTATCAAGTATAGCAGGTCAAGGACGGAGGGCACTCACTCAGCTTGGCAGTCTTTGCCTTGGCAGTTGAAGACATGAATGATCTCGAGTGTGGTGACTTGCGCTAAGCCACTGGCATCTCTGTCTGGAGTGAGGGCTTGCGTAAAACAACAGACTTTGCAAGACTCACTTTTGATCTCGATAGAGCTCTGCAAGTTTAATCAAAGCCGACTCTTGGTCACGCAAGGACTGTTCCTTTTCAGCATTGACTGCCGATCCATTAGAGGTTGATGCTGGGAGTACTAGTGCCAGTCAAGACATACACGGTTAAGCACACCCGTAGAATCCAATATTTGTTTGTAAAGCTCCTCTGCGCGCTTTGGGTTAGAGGACGCAAGATCTGCAGCCTGTTTGAGGAGGTCTTGAGTAGATGTCATGATTCTGTACTCAGTACTCAGTGTTGGCTTTGAAATTTGAGGGGAAAGCGTTCATGCACATGGGTGTGACGCGTCTTCACACCGTGGGAATATGAACTTGTGAGACTGACGCGTCGAAGGGAAGCCAAGGGAAGCCCCCTAACACTGACAGTCATGGCAGAAGAAATCATTCCGATACCAAATCTCAGCCTCCCGCAGCACCTGTTCACTCTTATCTCACCAACGCTCGGGCAACTTCACGACAATGCAAGAAAACAGTTGCTCGAAGGAATCAAGGCAGACGGTAAGTAATGAGATCATCATAATACTTATCATTGACTTGATCTGCGGTGCATGCAGAAATGTCACCGTATTATAAGTTAGTAACCTCTGCGGGTGCTGTAAGTAACGTCTGATTCCGCGTTGCTTGAATCGATGGAGAAAGATAATGAGGAAGAGCTCAAGAAGCTAGACGAGAGAGTAGCAGAGGCGGAGAAGCAAGAAGGAGACTCTGAGTCTCTGAGATATCAGACGCTTTGAAAGCCAGAGCTAATCATCTAAGTCGAATTGGTGACAAGGTGCGCCTTTCCTATGCTAGGTCATACAGACACTGAATATTATTGTACATTAAGGAAGGCACAATCGCAGCGCAAAAACTTGCGCTTGAGAAAACACCTGGCCTTGGCTCGAGGATAGATGTTGCGCTCACTCTTATCCGACTGGGATTTTTCTTCGGTGATAATGGCCTCATCACCGAGAACCTTCCCAAAGCAGAAAGATGCGCATCGCAAAGCTTTACCGTGGCCTTGAATTGACATATCGTCCAGATTCATCGAGGAGGGTGGTGACTGGGATAGGCGTAATCGTCTAAAGGTCTTCCGTGGGCTTCACATGATATCCATCCGCCAGCTTAAGGCTGGCGGCGCACTTCTCCTCCATGCACTATCGACATTCACTACCACTGAACTCACAACGTAGTACGTACAATGACTTCGTCGCTCTCACCATCATCATAAACGCTCTCACCCTCAAACGAGTAGATCTTAAGAAACGGGTATGCTCGTTCTCCTAGTATTTCCCACTGCTAATCATATTTCCTGTAGCTCATTACCGCACTAGAGGTTATCTCCGTTTTGCCCGAAATCCCGATCCTTGGAAACCTCTTGAAGACTGCCACTATGCAAAATTCTTTGTCGCACTCGGTACGTTTCTTCACACCCACAATCCACTTCCGAGGCCCCTATCTAGCCTGTTGTCTGGTGTGATTGATAATGACTGACACGTCGTGTCCATACCCACAGCGACCCTTGAGCAGACGTATCTCTTGCCCTCGCGACTCCTCTCGCCTCATACCCGCTACTATGTACGAGAGATGCGCATTTTGGCATACAGCCAACTTCTAGAGTCCTACCGCAGCCTCACTCTTGAAAGCCTTAGCGGTGTATTTGGCGTCAGCGTCGAGTTTGTTGACAGGCATGTATTATCTGCACGTGTATCTGCTCGTCTCTGAGCTTCTCTTCCAGTGAGCTCTCACGATTTATCGTCAACGGGCGTTTGCATTGCACTATCGATAAAGTGCACAGTATCGTGGAGACGACACGGCCATCGCTCAAGAACGCACAGTACGATCAAGCCATAAAGCAAGGCGATGACTCTTGTTAAATTCAATACAAAGGTTGAGTAAAGCGTTGTACTAGAACTTTACGCCTTGTCCCAGTCTTTCGTGTACTTAGACAGTATTGTACTCATTTTAAGTTGATACATAAGGGGTACGCAGAAGTGGGCACATCCTACTCGTTTCTGTCGTCAACAAGGACCTTCAATATTGGAATCCCCGATGTGTGAGTAAGACCCATAAGCGTCACGTGCGCCGGTATGCCAGAACTTGAGCGCAAGAGGCTTATTACCCATGTCCTTGGCGAGTTGATTGCCCAATTAACTATGGTCAGACTATCGACGGGACTGTCGTTGAGACCGACGGCTGGCTCGTGCTCACATTGGAGATCAAGCATATTCACAATGCACCCGACGCTCTTCTCGAAAGTCCCGATTTTTACTCACTTGACGCAGAGGATGTATTGCAGCCTCTCTCAGAGGCAGACTTGAGGTCCGTCCACTGCTATATTGTCGCAAACATGAACCTAATACTTCTGCTAGTTCCTGGATCGCTAATATCCATGGTTTATTGATGCTCAAGTCATCTCCAGCCATGCCTTCTCCTTCAGATATCCTTCAGATATCCTTCAGATATCCTTCAGATATCATTGCAACGCCTTCCGCTATCACTGCTCTCCGTGAGATTGCGGCACACCTCTCTCCGCTTACCTGTCCTCCTATCTTCCCCACCTTCCTCAAGGAAATCACTCTTCATATCCCATCTCGCTTCCAGCTTGCACCCGACGATGCCAGTCAGAGCGCAAGTATTGCGCGTGTTTTGAAATACGCACCTCTTCATCCATGTATTTCGCTTTGCTGCTTGGCGGTCGGTTTCCTCCAGCTCCGAAAGCATCTGCGCGTGGACAAGTGTGCTGGATATTTTAGTACGTAGCCAACTCAGGGCACAAGGCCTAACTCACTTGTAAGACCAGCCGTATCGTTCTCTAACAAAGGAAGTCAACTCTGGCTCGATTAAGTCCTTCGCTTTGCCAATCCCCTTGAGAGCCTTTGGGAACTGGTTTAGATGGACAGAAGAATGGCCTTGTAGAACGCTCTACCCGGTAAGTCGGCCATGCCACTACAGCGGCCATCGGAGCTATTTCACGGCGATCCTCGTGATTTGCATTATGCAGACGCTTCATACGTCCAATCTGGGTGTCAGGTGGGTCTGGATCCTACTACGCCAGTCCCAGTAGTATCTTTGGCTGCTCTTCCGCACGCTGAGCATTGAAGTCAGACCACAGCTCGAAGTCTTCTGAGCCGGGAAGCTCCTTCAGCTGGTGATCAAGGGCAGTACGCTGACACTCTCTGTCGGTGCAATCATGATCTCAAATACATGATGAGGATCATCGCCCAAGAGAAAGCAATCGAGCTTGAGGTCGTTACTGATCTTCATTCACTAGTCATTCTGAATGTGCGCTCCAGCGCGAAGTTCACTCCTCCTATGAAACTCGCCGCGGCGGTGAAATATGCTCAGATCCGCGAGATCAAGAGCACGCGCGCCATAGTGCTTGCACATTAGAACCGGAGCCTGGCAGATTTAGAGACGGCCCTTTGGGGCTACAAACACGGTACGTTGTGTTCATTTCACACAACTCGCTGCTGACCTACGTAGAACTCTGGTAAGACCCTACTAGTCGCTCGCATCTTGCAGCGCTTTATGACACCCTTCTCCAGCAGAAGCTCCTATCATTAGGTCAGGTGAGCGGATGTGACTTCCGCTTGAAGGTCTAGTTGATAGAATTCCTGAACAAGCTCGTCCGTCGATTCCCTGAACGCCCACCTTCCCCGGCCCAGTCATGTCGCGGATTCTAGAGCTCATCCATCGATGGAAGGACGGTATCTGCACTGGATCGCGCTGGAAGGAGGACTTGGGGAATATCAGGGATATGCACCGGCTTCTTACATTCAAAGAGAGCACCAGACGCATATTTTTCGAGCGGACTCACTGGACGGTGTCGATGAAGAGGGGTCCATGATGCATAGAAGTCCCTCCACCAGATCTCGTATTCGAGAAGATGATATTCGGACAAGTGGCAGATGTCGAGTCCATAGTACTTATAGAAGGAACGATACATCGAGTGTACGTTAACAAACAGGACGTGTTGGTTGCACGTGACCGCGTTTGTCTATCATACGGCGCTTGAACTTCTGGGCTTGTTGCTCAAGTGGTGCAGCATTGAGCGAGTCCCCCGCTTTTCGATTTCCAGCCGCATTATAGAATATCTATTGTCGACTCAGTAGCCCAACGTAGCTGCGATAAGCTAGTAGCCACCCCGTTTACCTATCCTATAAAATTAGGTCTCGAACGCTCCTTCTGTATCAAGGTATCAAGTAACAATTAGGTAAGTTACGCTTATCCCTCTTGGCAGTGGCCGTTCCGAGGAATGCGACTGTTCCCAACAAAGAACCTTGCGACTGAACAAAATTCAAGTGAATCGCCTGTGGACATAGCGAACGCATGACCTGCAGCAGTCGACATTGCTGCCAGACTAGCTTGGGGGGAAGCGGGGGGAGAATGAGGGGTAATAACTAAGACGACACCAGACAAGATAAGGGTGTCAAGACAGGGACCACGGGCCTACTAAAAGTATGCATCATTAGGGTTCTACATTCCGATACTTGCGCCGCCTAGGGATCAAATTGAGAACGCGTTCATACTTCAGGTCCCCCCTCAACAAGCCTGACTATTATTTTCCGTATGTCTTCATCGACGTCCAAGACAACAGTCTTATTTTCAGGAACATCGTTCTTGAGGAGCTTTGCGAGTGGTTCCAGGATCTCTGATCGAATCAACCGATCCAACCATCGCGCGCAGCCTACACGGTTTAACTTGAACGCCGCCTGGAACTGCAGACGACTCTTCACTGCGTCATGGACTAACAGCTGGAGGTCGATGAGGGACAATTGCTTTCTCAGTTCCTCCAGGCGAGCGTTGATCATTGTGATCAGAGTGGCTCCAGACGTACTGCGCTAGATAAAATTTTATATGATATTTATGCCCGACTTTGGAAACAAGATGATAAACGCACAAACACCACTATTTTATCAAGGCGCGATAGAAATTCGCCAGGGAAGTGGGTTTCGATCTCGTGCATGAAGTGCTTGCGCTCCGTCTCTTCCGATATAGCGCGTCCAACGTTCACTTGGCCAAGACTCGTCGATATGACGATGATACAATTGCTGAGGTTCGGGTGCTTCAGCTGACAGGAGAAGATAGACAACACATGCGTTTCTTACGTGAAATCAACAACATTCCGATCGCCGTCTTTGATCGTTCCCTCATCGAGGATTGTCTGTATGAGCAGCCTGAATTCCACGCAGCCCCGCTCAATGCTAGGCGAGAAATTGGGTTCAATAAGAACCATGAACGATCAGGTAAAATTACGCTTACTCTTTGATATGTACGACAGAGAAAGGCTTTCGTCTGACACATTCAGTCAGCTGACCACCTTGGTCATACCCCGTGCACGCGGGAGTTCCGATCTGATAATCATAATTTAAGGTTACAGGGACCTAGTTAATCTTGCGCTGCTCACCAAACGCGTGAGACTGTGCGGTTCGACGTAGTCGCTGGCATTGATGCGTAGCAACTTTCCAGATTGTCGAGGTGCAATCTCAGAAAGCTGTACAGAGTGCGAGCACATTAGCGGATTTATCAAGCAGCGGTGAATGATCAACAAGACTCACTCCTTTCACGAGTAGCGATTTCCCGGATCCTGATGGACCACCGAAAAGGAACGATGCAATAGGCCTTCGTGGATTTTTGAGTCCCGCCCACATGTATTGCACCGTGTTCGCGACGGCTTCAACAGCCTCCGGTTGGCCGACCACCTTATTCCAGACGTTGTGAGCGCTGTCGTTGTGATAGTAAACAAGGTGGTTCTTACCACTTCGCTTAGCCTGTCCGCAACTTTCAGGATCTCTGATGGATCGAGAGTTTCAGCTGCAGGAATAAAGGTATAATACATGGCGGTCTTTGCAACCATCTTGTCCGTGATTGGGTCGCCGTTGTTCATTTCGAATTCGTCCAAATTTAAAGCGAGTGTCCCGGATTCGGCCTGCTCTAGTTGGTGTCGAAAATTGTCTTGATCGATGCCAAGTTCGCGGACTCTGTCTATGGCCCTTTGTCTGTCGTCTTCATTGCTGAATGAACTTTGAAAGATTGAGTCTAAGCTGTTAGGCAAAACTTTAAATATGTACCCACTCAGATGTGAATCGGTCTTCTTCTGACTTGATCTTCTGGTCAATTTCTTTCAATTTGCGACTTATAATTCGATGAAATCGTCTGGAAGAACTCGATGCTTCGATCTTTCGATTAAGATTGTATAGTTTAGTTTGGGCTTCAACCACCCTTCGATCGCTTTCCTCGTCGACCTCTCGCTACACCAAACGGCTCAGCAATGAGCATCACAGAAAAGTATATAAAACGCGACACACCTGCAAGGAACATATGTCCATTTCCAACACAACTCTGTTTCTCTGTAGTTTCCACACTGTTTCTGAGTTGGCACTGCGTGCGAGGTTGGTCTGAGTGCACGTTTCATCAATCAGATCTATTGCCGAGTCCGGCAGTCTTGAGACGCAACCACGATAATCAAACAAGTCAGGCATGAAACGACGACGCAAGCAATGACCCGACCTTTTATGTGCGAAGAACTGAGTAGCGATATTGGTTGCTGCTACAAGGGCATTATCCAAAATGGCAATCCTGTGAAAACGCTGTAAGGGGTCCTTTAATCCCCATAGTATTTGTACCGTTTCATCTGGAGTGGATTCGCAGATATAGATCTTCGGCGGGTCAGCAGAGGGAATTGTTTCGACGCACGATCTACGTACAGGCGAAAATTGACGAGCTAATGCACCATCTTTTTCTATATAGGTTCGGAAATCTTCGACAGTTGAACGCCCAACACAGCGTAGTTTTCCCTTCATTAGGAATGGCTTCATAATGGTGGCGGCGTCCCTAAAGAAGGCATCGAGTGATCAGCTTGTAGAAATAAAGTGACCATCAAATTCGAAGATTCTTACAAACCGGTCCCATCGCCGCGGTACCCTCCTATGGCGATCTGGCTCAGGTTGTCCATGAAGATGATGGCCCTGATACCCCGTTCCTCATGCTGTGCAATTTCTGCAATACAAGAGAGGTATGAGTGTATGTTAAAGCGGTTAATGTAACCGTACCATCCAAGATCATCTTGACTATCTTTGATCAATGCGTGTGCCTTTAGTGAATAGAAACGAGAAGGTACGATCATCTCTAACCTGTTCATACGCCGACTTGCATGCTGTACTTGCAAGTAACGACGCAAGGTCCAGCTTAAATACCCGGGCAACGACAGACTCTGGGACTTGCGTGGCGCGTCCGGCGTTCCTCTGGTCTGGACCGTCGGGAACGCCAGGCTGATCAATATCAGGATCTCCTGTTCCAAGTTCCAACTGCCCAAACCAGCTTGAAGAGGGTTGAACGCACCAGTACCAACTTTCAAGATTCCTTCAACAAGTCTCTGGGCTAGACCTTCAGCAATGGCGGTTTTCCCAACACCTGGATCGCCTAATTCCAGAATTCGATGCTGTATCAGCACCACCCACTGACTTCAGACTACTGTACATACCGAGGAGAACAGCACTATTCTTCTTGCTGCAGCGGATGCGATCAGCGCACGAGATATTATCGTGTATTCTAACTCACCGTCTTGATAGAATAGCTATGAGGCGACACAATTCCTTGGACTACAAGAACGATAGTTAATTTAAATAAACATCAATCTTATGAGCACGCACTCTGCCGATCAACGGGTCAATTTCTCCTCGCTCCTTCTTATCTTTGACAAGTTGCGTGAGATCGATTGCCCATATATGAGTGGAGTAACAGGCCAGGACAAACTAACTAACTTGTTCAAGGCGGGGAATAATCGAGTGTCATCGATATCGCCACGATTGGTTATGGGTCTGAGACGGCGAACAATATCGGGAAGCTTTTTGGTGCGTAGGCTTGGCCATTCCTCAAGAATGACCTGGAGCTCCTTGTGCTCAAGGAGTGCCAGGAGAATGTGGTGCAGAGCGATACTCTCGCTACCCTGAAAGCACAAATGTTGTCAGTTCCGTGATTGTCCACCCAAAGACAAAGCCCTAACATATTCATCCGAGCATATCGTTTTTGCCTGCTTCCAAATGATTTCGGTCCCTGCGGTGGCTCGATTAAGAATGTGCTGTTTGACGTTGTTTTGAGTCAATACACTACACATGATGTTCAATGCTCACACTTGTATCAGAAGAAGCTCTGCTTTCTTCTTTGTGCAAGTCTTTATCCTCCTTCAACTTTTGCCATAGTGCTTGGCCGATGTAGGGAGCCGCCCGCCACGCGGCTTGTACGTCACATCGCGAAGGTGTGTGGCAATACCGTCAGGGATACCCGAGGCCTGGGAAATGGCGGTAACTTACCTTTGCAATGCGTAAATCTGAAGACTGGTCAGGCTTTGGTTCAGGATTGGTAGTGGTGAGTGGTGAAAAGAACCTGCGGCAGCTAGATCACACGCGGAAGGTACCAAGAATTGTATAGACCTGGTTTGTCTGAGGGTGTAGGAGGACCGTTGCACTCGAACTTGCAGCGGTGGTTTCAGGGTTGGGAGACTGTCGAGCGCTTGCACCAGAACGGTTGGTGACCTTGCAGATGACGCGAGAATCGTCTGCGAGATGCATTCTTCAAAGTGGGGAGAGAGGATGACTGTAATCATAATATTAGAAACGAGGCATAGATGGAAAAGCGAAACTCATCCTCGAGATCTCGCATCCTTTGTTCAGCGTCGCCCAACTTCAGCTGAGAAAGTCGCCCGCGAATAGGAAAGAGAGCGAAATGCTGGCAGTCGGTGAATCGAAGGCCCGCGAGGCAGGAACAGCTCACCTTGTGTAGATGTGCGATATTGAGGAGGGCCAGAAGGAAGTGATGCGTGATTTTATCACGGTTGGAAGCTAGAGGCAGACTCGGGAAGCGTCATAATCAAGTAAACAGTTGCAATAATAACACCTACATGACGTAGTAGCACTCGAATGCAAACAGGACTTGACGGTACCACATTGCTATCGGGCTGAATGGCTGTTGGTCAAGGCGCCTTCGATCGCGTTGAGGTTTTCCAGAAACACCATTAGGTTCCCCTCTCCTAAATCAAAAACGTCAATATATTGATGGACCACAATATTGAAAGCACTGGCGCCACCGAATCCCCGAGAGGTAACTTGAACGAGTGCGCATGCCTGCCAGCGAATTTTGGTACGGGAATCACAGTAGGGTCCATTTTCAAGGAATGTTGATTGCGTTCCATCAGCTGCATGAGATGGACAGAGAATTCATAGACAGGGTCCAGATCATCTTGTCAGAGTAGGAATACCCAAGGATAGCTGGACTTACATTGGTAATGTTTTCGTGTCTCCTCGGCGGAATTGACGACGAAAGCGTACCTATCAACTTGAGATGAAGGCGAAGAGAAGTCATTGATTTCATGAATGAACGCCCTCCGTAACTCAGTAAGCTGCTCCTCTTCATGACCGGCAGCTTCTCTCTCTGAACTTGAAGTGGACGCTGATCGGTTTGTGTTTGCAGGGCCAAATGCACCAAAGCTCGGGTCTGCTTCGTCAAGTGTGATCGAGATGGCTATTCAAGAGTGATCAGGTATAATATGGTTCGGCGGAGGACAAGAGACGCACCGAAGATAAGCAGTAGTAGAGATATGCCGAGAATATAAACTGGAATTGACAGAATGATAATATAAAATAGGAATAGCCACCGATTTCGTTTCAAAACCTGTTGGGGGTCAGTACCAGTTTGCGTGGTTCTGTGCGGTACTTACTTTGAAGGTTTTCTGCTTTCGATAGCTGTGCCCCACGACAGAGGTGTAAAGCTGAGATAACAAACCGAAAAGCGAGAATACCAAAGACTCCGATAGGAGTGTATACGGTCTACTTGCATTGTAGTCAATCTCTTTCACGGGGGGTGGAGTAGACATAAAGATTGCGACAGTCGTAAGGAGCAATGCTTGCTATCAAGAATAGTAAGGAAAGGAGTCACAAACAATGTGTATTTACATGAGAGCACTTACTTCTAGATTAGCTCGGGCAATGAAAAGAGGACCGCCACCATCCGAGGCAAATGGAACAGCGTGAGGCGGGATAACATTGTCTCGGACTTCAACCTGTGCCATTGTTTGAACTTGTCCGCCAGACAGAAAGAGGACGACCCACCCAAATCAGAGGCAGCAGTGAAAGTCCCTTGTCACCATCGGATCTGGCATGTTTTGGATACCAGCTGGCTTTTCAACTTCGGCTTGTGCTGCGAACCAGGTCTGCCAAAGAACCAGGAGAACAGTAAACATCAGACGTAACTGAAGGCGATCCATTCCCCTTCCGATAAGCGGGAAAGGTTTGGGAAACCTCACGGTATGAATGCAACATTTCGAATGGATGTGATGTAAAGATCGTAGGTACAGAACCCTTAAACTGCGAGTTGATATAGTTCGTTTTGAACATTTTGAAGTGCAAAGTAACTTGAGCTCCGTCACGGTGTAAGATCAAACACCAAAATCAGACCGTTCGAGATAGTCTGTCATAGATTGCGCCCAACTACCTGATGAAGCACATTTTACTGCAAGAGGTGGAAGATGAACTGCTAGATGTCCGACCAGGGCTCTGATTGTCGTCTTTAAAGGATCGAGCAGGTGAAGTAGACATTGTCAACGGTGCGTATTGCAGTAAACATACAAAGGGAGTGGTTATCCTAGCATCTGCAAGGTTCAAGCCCAGGGTTGGTCGGACTCCATGTGCATCCGCTAGTGGGTGTGGAAAACCAAATTTGTAATGAAGAGCAAGAAACCAAGGAGATTATGTAATGCCTGCTGGAAAATGGACGCTCTAGCTGTGGCAGCGCGGCCTGCTAGTTGATCAGGCCGCTTCAAGAACATTCTTGACGAACTTGAATTTGATATCGGAAGTAACCTCACAGAACCTGAAGCTTGAAGGCCTGAGGCCTGATCAACTCGATGCTTGACGTGTACGATCCTTGCCAAGTCCTTGCAGCAAAACAAGTTCAACATGCACAGTCATGACTTTTAGTCAGTTCCATGCCTTCTCGCGCAACGTAAGTATTGTCTGACAATCTATAGTAGGGTGGCCTGTCGAGGGCGGTGATATTCAGGCAGTGCTTCACAATATGCGAATTCTGTGGAATGCCCTGCTTTTCTCGAGCCTCTCAGCCTCTTCATTTCGGCATTAATCAATATATTGCACATGCCCCTACCGTACAAATCTGACACCCGTTGTAAATGAGGCTATGGATGGCTCGATATCCTGTGAGTCGCTTTTGTCCTGGTGACTCATCCACGCTGTGTTTCCTTCACTTATAACACATCAGGACTTAAATTACCCTCCAGCGCACATCTTACTCTCAAGCGTTACTAAGTGCGCATCCATCCCTTAGTCATATGGCCCATCGTCGACATGCCACCTTCGAGTCTTCAAGCTCATCAGAGTCTGACTCTGATTCAGACTCTTCTTCAGCGTCATCGCGAAAAATATCCCCGACTTCTTCAGTGGAGAAATCTGCTCCCAGCGCCGAGCCCTTGAAAGGCGGAAAACGTCAGGTAAAACGTCAGGAAACGATAAGGACGACAAGTTGAAGAGTTCAAAATGTCCACAATCGTAAGTTGTTGTGTTGTATAGCGCATGCATGGATTCAATCTCGCGTTTGTAGGCAAAAAAGGACAAGTAAGTATACAAAGCGCTGATCATCTAAACGCTTGACAATGTGCGTATTGTTTAGTGAGGAGTCAAGCTACCCAAAACACACCCGGGACCTGGGAGAGATACACCTCAGCGGAGTGCCACAAGTCGTCATTACTGGTATGTGATACCAATCTCCGTTTAGCATGTATTGACGATTCCTCCCAAGCCATTCGCGCAACTGATCTCACTCTTGGTCTCCGACGGATCCCCACTGGCTTCCATGTGGTGGTAAAGGCTGACGGCGCTGAATGCCCGACGAGTAACAAACCCGTATATGTAGATCAGGCTGTCGTCGAATGGAATGAGCCCATACTTCTGTATGCTGTCCTTAATCTCATCTTTCCTGCAGGTGGTGAGAAAGACTCTAGGCCGTGCGAGGCATCTTCGACAGTTCGGGTCAGCGTGTATGCCTCGTTTGAACTGGGTCCCATGCTCTGTCATGGAGAAGTCCTCCGCGCATTCGAGATCTCCGTCGGAGAATTACTGGATTGCAGTGAAAAGTCACAACGTTAGTAACGTCTATTCCAAATCATGCCCGACGGGTGCTTAACGAGTATCACAGCCATCATCTTTCAGCCTAAGCAAAAGGAAGTTATATCTTCGTGCACTTCACTGGTATTGACGGTGGAATGACGTTCTGATGAAAATGGCGCCGTTGTTCTTTGCCCCCTTACTACCGTGAGCGATCAATGCAGTCTGATATCCTGATGTTGAGGGCTTGTGATGCGTAGTTTATGTCTGACGATATGCGTGCATTACTACTCAGGACGGATGTCGGACGCCGTCTTCTTGCACGGTACCGCAGGACGCAGAACAGTAAGGATCTCGACCAATCCATAAACCACTTTCAACGTGCCTCGGATCTCTGCCCCATGGACCATCCCTACCGCCCTGCAGCGCTGTTCAATCTAGCCACCGCAAAGTTTGCTAGTTGCCAAGCTAACGGAACATACCTCGACCTCAACATACCTATCTCTCTTTTTCAAGACGCACTTGATTTGCGTCCCACTGATCATCCGGACCGAGCCGTCACCCTGCTTCATCTTGCCATTGCTCTGCTCGCTCGCTTCGCGAAACGGGGATTTCAAACGGATGCTGATGCAGCCGAAGAGTTGCTGAGCGAAGTCCTTGATGTCTGCCACGCCAACAGCCACATTTACAGAGCAGCTTTGATTGCAATCGAAACATCCGCTCTGCATTCTACTAGAAGCATTGATGCAAATGATCTTGGGCGGGAGCGGCCCGCCGCATCCATGCTTCCGTTATCGCTGAATCAACTTTATGATCGAGCAAAGCGGTGTCTTTAGATCATCAGCTTCACATCAAATATGGATTCGGAAACTTACCCCCAACATCTCAATGTACCCAGTGCAGCAACGCCCGCTTCCGTGACGACACCAGGATGTTTGTAGACTTGACATGCGGCCCACTTAAATGAGGTTGACTGGACGTGGTCAGAAGAAAAGGTGGGGTTATTCAAGTTTGTTTTTTTACGCACTTTTTGGCACTGGCCCGTCAACTTGCTCAGTGAATGCATTCTAGAATGAGGTGAGATTATGAAGAACACGAGTATTACTGGAAGGTGTACTCTGATTGTGCTGTGACTAAGGCTGAGCAAGGTGGTGGGCTTCATGTGGTTGATAATATCACTCATACACTTCTTATGTTCTTGGAGATGCCATCTCCTGCGCCAGTGTCTGATGCACTGTGTCCTTGTCCTGCTCATGTGTCGCTGGCTGGTATGTCTCATGCACCACATTCTTGTCCTGCTCCTGCGCTGATGACTTGCGTGTCTCCGTCTCATGCACCATGCCATCCACAGAGACTCGAGATATTTGTTGAAGTACCACTTTCCCCCCACTCTCCTGGAGGTCGACATTTAATCCAGCACTGCTCCCACTTTTACCGGTAGGTAAACCCAACATTGACGAACTCATCCCAAATATATCCTGCCTTGGGCAGCCTTCACAATGTTCTGATGGTGCCGCCCCCGAGGAAGATGATGGGGAGGTTGATGAGGTGTTTGGGTCCCAGGGAAGTAAAGTCATGCACGCTGTATAATAGTGCCATCTACTTTTTTTCCAATTGTTCCCCCCATTTAAGTTTTGATACATACTTTGCATGCCTCTCATACTGGATTGTTTTCCTTTTTCTTGCTGGTGTTTTTGACTCTTCGTTTAGTCTAGCTCTGACACCACAAAGGCAATATATTGTTCTGACAAGTCAGGACCCTTCTCAAATCAACAAGGCTCTTCGCTCCCTCTTCTAACAAATGTGGGAACCCTACAAGGAACACTGTGAGTGAACCCTATGGTCTGTGGTACTTAAATCACACTGCCGTGGTGTTCATAACAGTACCCAGTCCTGTTCCCTTCATGTTCACCATAACTCCTTCCTCAATCACCTTAACATGGTGACTGCATTGATGAATTCTTGGCATCACGCCTTACTGAAGGCTCCCACAACCCTGGTGAACTTGTCCTGGTTAGATCTCGCTTCTTGCGAGAATACAATGGTTTGAACACGTAATGCTTGCATGGAAGTGGACAGAGCTAAAATTTTAATTGTCCAGGCATCAATTTCTCTAAAATTCACAGCTGAATATGTGTTTGAGTCTCATGCTAACATCATCAAGAATAAACCATCAATCATCATCAATGTCGAGTACCCACCATGTTTGAGTGGCGCAGATTTTCAGCACCACATTGTCGATCCTCTTATGGCCAACGTGATGCTAGAAATGAAGGGTAGATTTTCTGATGTTGCAGAAGCAGTCCGTGCAAAGGTATTTGTATCTGCTAGGGTATTTCTGAATTGGCTGACACTATGCGCACAAAGCTCTTTACGGATGTGAAATGGAGCAACTTATCCAGGTTCATGGAATTTCCGCATCCTCAATCTTCTTTGCACCTGCCATGTATAATTAGAGCATCTCCAGGATGTTCTGCCCAGGCGATGAGCATAATTCGAGCACCTCCCAGGTCTTCTTCACAACTGCCACGCATGACTCAAACGTCAGTGCAGAATTCCTCGAGTATCATTCTGCGTTCTCCCACCACACTACCTCAAAGCCAGATCCCAGTGGCTAGGTGTGTCAGTGGCATGCAGCCCTTGGCACCAGCCACCACGACTTGGGCGAGCCCATGTGGGCAGAGAGTTAACAATGTAGCAAGTCCCACATCCACCCCTCTTGCTTGCAGTAGAATGCAGGATGCCACACCAAGTCATAGTACTGCACAATCCAACAGTTCCTTTTTTTTTTCAATCATTCACAGTTCCTATCTACTTTTGCTCCCATCTATGTTCTTCCAGTTGCACAATGCTGATTCCTTATGCCAGGGCATGCCAGATCAGAGCACTTAGGTCATGGCGCGCAGGTGCACATTGCGCCATTGGCGCTTCCTGGAAATGCATCATGGACGCCATATTCATGTCATGACCGCCAATGGTGTGACAGTAACCACCAGTGCTGCCAGTGCTGATGCTACTGGCAGGCAATATGAATATGTGGGGGATGATTACGACAAATCATTCTGAGTTTTGAGGTCCATTGTTGTCATGTTTTCATGTTTTTGTAGCTCTTTCATTGTACACTAATGGCTTTGTAGTCCTTGTTACATAGTAACTCACAATTGGAGGGCATTGATGTTCAAAATACCATGAATGATTGAGGCTATAACGTGCATGAGCCTCTCGTGATAATGTCCTGGAGTCGCCCCTTTCCTCATTCCAAAGGAAATAGAAATCCAGAGGTATATAGGATTGGCGCTGAGTGTGGATAACAGGTGATTCCAAAGGTAAAACTTACAGCATCAGAGGCGTCTCATTGAATAAAAATTCCTAGGAGTCATATGTCAATATTTTCCCCTGCCGCTGGGTACTAATGAGATTCTCTAGTATAAACTGCATCTCCAATTCAGCTTTGAGACTCTTAGGGACAGTTTTCGGGGTGTGATAAATCTATGTACATGAGATGAAGGTGAGATAGATATGGACTCTGCTATTCTGAAAAGAGCAGGAGATGATGAGATGGATATCAGCGAGAGTGAGCCAATAAGAATGCTTCTATCGATGACCTCTGGGTGTTTGCTCATTATGAACTGCCTTACTACTAGTAGGAGGGTAAAAAAAGTAAAGCAGCAATCGTGAATGTGAATAAGTGGCAGAGCAGAGACTTGGATGTCATTGAAGCAGCGCCAATGAACCCTCAACCAATTAATGATTATCAATGGCATGCACATGCGCCCACCATTCGTATCTGCCCTTTGAAAAATTTATGCAACTATTTTTGGCCTAACTCACAAGACCTGAGATGGCAGCATTTGCTTACATTATCATAGCTACATTCCTGGTCAGGGTCCTGGACGCATGTAGGGCTGCTCAATTCTAAAAGTTTGCATTCACCTGGGAGCCGAGTGCTGCTAACCATTGCCAAACCTGTCCTAATTGCTAAGCATATGTTACCGTCTTGTGCTGGAAAATCAAAGGAATTGGATCAAGTCAGGTGCAAAGAAAAGAGGGCGCTTCAAGCTTGAGCTTGTCAGCTGTTTGATTGTTTGAACCGTGAATAGTAATGCTTGGAGCTTCTAGTAGCCTACATATTACAATAACATTGAATGCAGCATAGCTAAAATCAGCGCTTGAATATTGCATCTAAGATTTTAGCAAAGAAAGTCTTATTGGAGGAAGACATTTCATCAAGCTTGTCAGTCAGACGCTTCTCCATTGCCTCCAGATCATTCCTGATAGCTTCCAAGTCTGAGGACGTGTTCTGAGTTTGAGAGCCTAACCTGCGGTTATGCGCCACCAATCTGCTCCCATGGAGAGCATGAGAAGCCTGTAGAGCCTCGATAGAGGATTGGACTTCTCCCAACTTCATTTCAAGATGATCAAGCCTTCCTGTCAACTGGCGGTCTTTATGGTTACTAGTCAAAAATTAATTTGATGACAGATAGCCTGAGAACATACTTGTTGTCATCTGAATGTTGCTATTCCAGTTGACGTCAATAGGCGATACCACAAATTTTGGTTGGCCGCTGGCAGGACCAAAGGTTCCTGTACTCCCTACAGACTCAAAAGAGTCACGGTAGCCTGAGGCTGAGGCTATTGTCAATCACGTCAGGACGTGATGTAGTGGGAGGGAATGAACACCAGCCTGCGTCACCATCATACATTGTCATAATTTCTGTAGTCATGTGGAGGAAATCAAGAGTGAATTCTGGGATAAGTGGAAGAGTTTCAGAGATGCAAATGGCTGTCGCTCAATGATTATAGTTCCACAAGTGCAATGAGGTTATGATATCTACTTATATGAGTTGGACTTGATTTCATCCCACAGCGTTAACCTCCTGCTATATTTGTATATCTATATTAAATTATCAAGACTTTAGGTAAATGGAGATCTCCTACTATCTAATGTTATATAGATCAAAAGATTGATAGATGTTGATCTCCATCTGAGTAGCATGCTGCATTGTTCCAGGGCCCTATATGGGGTACTGGTATCAGGATGCTGAATCTCTGAAACATCAATCATCCCAGACATCCTGGACTGTTCATATTGTTTATTTGCTTGTCTATGTGGCTCGTCACTGCCCTTCACTACATCCCCTTTTATTCTGCTACTGATGCTTCATCTCCTCCTGAAGAACTTCCCAATGATGGATCCTCTATCATGTTGGTGTCTCAGACATATCATTGATTGCTTCTTGACTTTCACTCAAGAACAATCATAGAAATTGCTCAGTCTCATTTGGTTGGCGTCAAATGGATCACATTTTCCAAGTGTTGGATATCTGGCTCTGACATTTATTTGTGGGAGCAGGTAACCCCATATTCCCCTTGCACATCTCCAGCTAAAGACAGGACGTGCAACTTGTACTGCCGATAAAGTATCAGGGTGGCCATTTAGCCTGCTCTTGGTTTGCGATCTGAGATGATGCACCTCCAAAATACCCTCCCAGACAGCAATGTGGTTACCAGTTGGAGATAAAGCCAGCAATGATAGATTGGACATCGGTACAGGAAAATGCTGGGAATACCTTCCTGGTCATAAACTATGAATGGAGATAATGAGATCATGCTTATGCATACTAATTTGTAACAATCAAATGTATCATATATACCCATAGTGTCTTTTGACCTATGGCACTCAGCCAAGACAAAGTAACAGAAATCAGAGCAGAAAGCGTAGCCTGCGCTTGATTAGATGACGTGAAAAGTAGATATTTATACTGGAAGACGGTACTACCTCTGTCAGGGTGTATTGGAAACTGTATGTAAGCAGCATTGCTCGTAACCAGAAACTAAATGGTAACCCGGAGAATAATAAACAACTGACAGACGGCCGGGACGGAGCTATACTTATGCCCCATTGAGAAAAGCAGAGAATGTGGCGGCTGCTCGGTGCTCACTCAGCTTTGAGGAGGCCTTCAAGTGCCAGCTTTGATTCAGGCATTTCAATTTTTGTCTCTGAGCTTGAAAACTTCTACTATGCCTTTCTTCGTGGATGCAGCAAGGAGATATTCAGAGCCACACGACCAGCCGGCATGAGATATCCACGCATCTGCAGGGACTCCCGAGCTTGACGGAGTCAGTCTCGACTTGGATAGAACGTTGGCTGCGACAAATTGAAGTCAAATTTAGATTCAAGGAATCACCACAATAACGCGGTGACTTGTTATCAATTACGCGGCAATTACCTTAGCCAGGAAAAACCCTGTGAATGCAACCTCGACAAAAATGCCCTTATAGAGCGCCTTGCCTAGAATTCGTCCGATGAAGCGATACCAGTTCAAATTGTGCGATGCATCGGATATGAACGTGAGCGTGAGCATCAAAGAACGGATCTGTGGACAACGTACGTTCTGCGGCGTACGAGTGGGGATTAGGGTAAATCTCGTTCCTGGTTATTCGCGAGCCATAGCCCACGGTCTGCGTCAAACACTTCCTTGAACGCGCCACCGCCGTCAATTCCGGCCGTTCTGCATCAGTATCTGCGCATTGGACAAATTGTATACTTTATACGCACTCAGGCTCTCCAAGCTGATCAATAAATGTTATCGCGATCGGGGCTCTTAGATCTGCTTCGGCCAATCTGTCATATCCATCTTGCGCGATATGGCCTGTGCGAATGGATACAATGATCGATCCGCACACGTGTGTCCCTATTGCTGTTCCACTTAATCGTTTTCTATGAAACACCGGAAAACCAAAATGCGAGTCTCGAATTGGATAGCAAACGGAATATTGTTGAGAACCCCGAGCCGATGGGGAAAGCGTGAGAGCTGTCTCTTCGTCAGGGCCGCAGCGCGGAAGACTAGTCGAGCTGCTGTTCTTCGACTCTGTGAAGATTTGTTGATCAGCGCAGGTTAGAGATGATAAATTCAAAAGCGCGAAGCGCGCAGCAGCATCTATGAAAGAGCTCATGTCGATCTGAGAGTTTACGTGCCAGTGGTTCTCGGCATGAAAGGTTTGCGGGAGCTGAAATACACCAAGTTTGTATGAATTACTGAGCAACTGCGATGATGCGCGCAGACTTACTCTCGTGCATGTATAGCTTGTAGACATTTCGTTATCTTGTCTCGTACGCTTACCCAACAGAGACGAGAATATCCATGTAAGCACCATTTGCATGCGAGATGGCGTACGAGTAGGACCGCGATGGAGATTGGGATTAGGGCGGACGATGGTAGTGTGACAACAATGTCGTCATAGTCATATACGTCGATAGGCGCAGGGGAGGTGGCGCACGCGTCCGTAGTAGAGGGCGTGGATGGGCACGACCCCTCCAAATCAGAACCTTCCCCATTAAAAGGATCAATCACAACCTTGTGGTCCGGCCGCATATCACCCATGCTTGCTCGCCCGGTCCTGACGCCAAGGCCCTGCCTCATCATCAGCTTTGAAGCGCCGGTGTTGAAAAGCGAGGCGAGTCTCTGAAGAAAGAACTGTGGTAAGTGATAATGTTAGAATGACGCAGGAAATGCGCCAAACACTGTGCATCCAGGGGGTTGTAACGTGCGACACCTATTTCCATTTCCATGTCTATACAATAAGAAGAGGATACAAGTCCTGGAGCTATCCGATGAAAGGTAGAATTTTGAAATGCGAATGAGGGGAGTGAGCGATGACCTCCTCATCGCGAACCAGGTATTTAAGCAAATACCTAGCGTACAAGCAACTGTGGAAGATAAAGTGTAGAAGAAAAGCGCCTTGCGGAAGAGGGAAGTGATGGTATCGATGTCTTGAAGGCGGTTTTGAATATAGCCTCCAAGGCGCGCAAACGCGAGGTTAGTGAGAGCTGCTGCATGATCAGGATGGCCGACCGGACGCTGGTCAAGAACCAACTGAAAACGCTGCACAGCATCGTTCAGATGAGAGACCACACCGTTCGTCGCGTATGTAGTAAAGTGTCCATGGCCCGCATCTGCGTCTCGAGGTCTACGAGGGACTACAGTTGGCGTTCCATCAGTAAAATCTAACAGCAGAACCGGGGTCACTCACACCATACAGTGCACCGTCTTGATCGTCGCAAGTATGTACAACGGCAGCGTTCAGCACGAGGGAAGGGTGGACATCACGAACGGGTGGGAAAGATAGATCTATGAGATGTTGGTAGATGTGCACGAATGAGAAGTATGTTACTCACCGAATGGCTCATTGCTGCGATCGAGTAGCTCATCCCATGGTGTTTGAAGTTTCCCTATGACCTCTCCACCGCCCAGCATTCGACCAAGCTCATAGGATGCCCTGATCTCCACTGATAATACAGGTGAGGCATATGATCTATAAACTGCTTGTCAGCTCTGGAATTGCATCAGAAAATTATCATAAACTTTACAAAGTCACAGTATCCCCCCATGCTGCAGATTCATCGGATGATAAGACACTGATGGCCGATTCGGTGAAGAGGACGTCGGTGCGTGAGTGCCAAATGGGCTGTAGAACGATATATACGCGATCTGCGCGCCGTAGAAATGGGCTGGTGGGCGCGTTGTACTCTGCGTAGAGACCTGGAAAGTCGTTTGAGGGGGTAGGTTCGAATACGGTGTGTGTGAGGAGGTCGCGAGATTCGAGAGAGACGCAGGATGCGTGGGGGCCGCCTATGGGGTTTGAGAACAAGAAGAGTTTGATGGGCTGGTTGTCGTGGAATAAGACGCGATGGGAGCGGCAAAATCTTTCTTTGGGAGTGAGTCTTGATGCGGATGGGGAGGCGAGCGAGCCTTTTGGGAGAGTGAGTTGCTATATGGCCATGGGACGGTTGAAGCATCCTTTTGCGCCGAGGAGACGGTCGTGTCTTCTGTTGCGAACGTTGCTTGTAGGAGGCAGAGGTGGGTGTGCTGGACAAAGAGAGCTGGGCGCGAACGAGCAAGTGCTTGCCCTTATAAGCTACTCGCGATTACAGACCTTTCGGAAAGTCTTGACTCACGTGTTTGAAATGGTTCAAAAATAGTAAAAATGTCGAAAATTCAATTAAATCGAAAAATCAGCAAACTTGCACCACTCTCCTTCAAAGTCGAGCAGAAAAGCATAACTGACACTCTTTTGAACGTTAGATTATGTCTAATACAGTAACTGAATGCTCCGACGAGGAAGATGCCACCCATTCACAACACTCTGATGAAGAATCTGTTGATGGTATCCATATAGAATCTGGCAACATTTTAGACGAAGAACATGGTAATCTTGGTGGTATGGAAGACTCCTCGGGCGAGGATGGTGATGAAACCTATGGGGACGATGACTCGGAGCCTGAGTTAGAGCTTGCTCCTGAGCTACAAGTGATCAAAGGTTACAGTGACTACCTCCTTGTTACTTGACGGGAATAAGCTGACACCTAGGCAGATGCAATTTATGCCAAGCAGCCTGCACTGAAGATTCGGATCCCTGCTGGCTCAGTGATGGGTAGTAAGCTATCGAAGCGGAAATATGATGTCGACTGTGCTGCAGATACCTCCGAGGCAGAAGATCCTTCAGCCAATGCAAGCAAGAAGTTAAAGCCTTCTAAAGCTTCGAAGCATGCAAAAAAGCATCATAACCCTGGTACGAAGAATGTTATCAAGCCTCGCTCACGTGGACGACCTCGCAAAGAAGGCCCAAAGGACTTCTCCGTACCTGTGTATGTTGAGATTGCCCAGCCACCGGTGTTGGAGAGAGGCAAGACTCCCAAGGGCGACAAATTCGTGAAGCAGCCACCTGTTTCAGATGGTCCTTTCAACATCACTCCGAAGATGAGTTGGCACCAGTTTGTTGATGAAATAGTGGTGTTTGCCAACGTCGAGAGGGAGAATATTGATATGTCTAGCACAAAGTGGAGCTTCCAGAAGAAAAATCCTCTTCCTTTGAAGGATGCTGTTGGCTATGAAACCATGAAGAAGCAAATTCAAGGAATGAAAGATCCAGACTCCGCAATCATCATTGTTGCACTCACAACTCCGAGACCTACCAAACATGGACGTCAAGCTGCACCTGCTCCGATTCTGGATATTCCTGAAAAACATCAAGATGATGGTAGCTTGTATGGGAGAAAAGTGAGTGCTCACGGTGACAGCAAGTGAAATTGCTGACATTGAAATGATGCGCAGCTTTCATTTGATGATCAAATTGCACCAATCCTGGAGAGACTGAACGACGAGCACGAGATTGGTACTTGTGCAACTCACCCTTCGATCCGCTGCTATGTTCAAGAACCACAAGGCTGGCATTTTGACTTGAACTCCAATAGAATGAAAGTTTGGGCGAATTCCATTGTACGTACATCATCATTGTCTACTGTGACACATATATATGATATCTGCCAGCTTCGCAAGCAAACCTCATATGGGCGGATTCCCCTCGGCAGTAATTTCTTCAACCCTAAGGATCGCATCAAGGATTCAACACTGCCTCAGACACCACAGACTCCTCGTGCTTCGAACATGTCTGACCAACCGTTCTTCCCTTCAATGTCACCGTGGAACCTCCCAAACCCTTCGCTGCAGCAATTCTCATCCCCATTGTACCCTTTCGTACCATGGAACATGCACCCTCTACACATGCAGCAATTTGTACCACCAACTCCAAGTCCAGTAGCGCACCACCTGGGGCCGGGCTGCACACACCAGCATTTCGGTGCATCTGCCAGCATTTCAGCTGCGCTGGCACAGGTTACCAAGAATCCGGTGGAGGAATGGTGTCAAAAATATGCTCTGGACGACGAGGACTGCCAGAGTCTTAAAAAACTCGGCTTCAAAGTTGGCGACAAGCTGGATGCTTTAGGTGCTGATATTTGGGAATGGGCTGCAGTACCTCCACTTGCTCGCATACGTATCTTGAATGCCTATGTTGCCAGCAAAGCAGAAAACCCATTTGCTTAGTAGGTCATCTCGGGACCGCACTCGAGATCTACAATGTGATATTCCCGCCGTTTATTCGCACATTTACCATTCGTTAAACTCTGATAATTATTAATCTTACATGACTTTCGTAGATATTTGTACCCGTATATTGTTACCCCGTAAACGTAAATGCAGCTATAAACTACTACTCCCCTCCGCGTAATATTGTCCGCGCTACAGATAGCCACTATGCATATACCAGCCTCGAGCATTTTCGGCATTTATGGCCCTGAAGCAAGCTTCACGGAGGTCCTGCTCAGGGAATTGGCTGTGTCGGAGATCTCTCCAATGCCGTCGAAACCATTTCTTCACTGTAGAGGAAGTGTGAGTGACAAACTACAATGAAATGTAGTCGAACGTACAGCAACTGAAGCTCTCCTCGATCGGATTGAAATCTGGAGAGTATGGCGGCAGAAAAATAAGTAAACAACCTACGAATGTGTCAGATACTTGCAGGCGAAGTAAAGTAGCAATTGGCACACCAGATGCCTCTACAGCTTCTCGTAAGGCATCACTCTTATGAGTGGAACAGTTGTCGAGGACAATCACACTATTGGGGCCCGGGAATGGGTTCATACTGGGCAACTACATTAGATTCGATCAGCGGAGATTCAGACACCGAAAACGATATACTTGCTACGTCGTTGACAACGAAATCGTAGAACTCTGCGCCGTCTATAGATCCCTCAACGACTCGGACAGCCATATAGCCGTCAATGGTGAGAGCCGGCAGCACGCTGTATCGAATGCCCCTGTTCAAGCGGACACTGTCAAAGGGGGTTTGTCCACTGAGTGACCAACCATATCTAGGGAGTATGGTGCGGCCATCTTTGCTTGACTCGTCCAGGAACACGAGCTGCTCAGCTGTATAGTTGGTTGTCATGTTGTGCAACCAATCAGCTCGGAAACCGTCATCACGTTCAGCCGCGACCCTCCTCAAGCGCTTGTAGGTGAGACCAAGGTCCCTGAGGTTCTCGTGGAGAGCTGTCGTCGATATTGGCTGATCGTGGTATATGGCGAGCCATTCGCTGATCTCGTCAAGTAGCAGTGATGGGGTTTCAGCTAGCAGCTCGTGGATCTCGTCTGTCATAACTTGATCCAGCAAGCGAGGGCGACCCATGATTGGCGTAGAAGGGTTGATATGTCCGTGTTCGTCATAATGTGCCTCCCACCGCTCTATACTTCTTGACGATACTCCGAGAGCAACAGCAATGCGGTCAATGTCCCATCCTTCCTCCAAAAGCAGGTACAAGGCTCGTTCTTTCCGATCACGACTGATCCTCTGGTAGACCATGACGAGTCTGGGTGAGAAACTTGTGAGATGTGATGTTTTTGAAGCCGTTCAGAGGCATACAAAACTCGAAAGTGATTTAATTGAATTTTCGACATTTTTACTATTTTTGAACCATTTCAAACACGTGAGTCAAGACTTTCCGAAAGGTCTGTAGTCTTCGCCTCGCGTTGTTTGTGTGGTTGAGCGGTTTACATGCTGTTGAGAACGGGTTCAAAACGATGAAGTACGATAACACAGCAGCGGTTTGGGGCTTTTTCCTCAGGCAAGATTCAATCAAAATATGAACAATAACTTAGAGATTTCAACTTCGAATTTTGACGCTGGAAGAATAACAAATCTAGCGCTCTAGACAGTCGGTAAAATGACAAAAGTAAAACAACGCATTTTGAGAAACATTTTAAGCCTAAAAGAATACTTGAAGCTTTCTAATATTAGGGACTTGCAAAAAGAGGGTTAGAATAGATGGAAGATAGCATGAAAAACTGAGCGGTTCTCAAGGTAGTCTGTCTTGAGTATGAGACTGCCAATCAACGCAGGAAAGGACCTGATCCAGAGTGGCGGCAGCAGCGTGGTGAAAGATGAGACAGGTAGCGATGCCAGCAGCGTTGTTCTTTGCATTGAGTTCACTGAGGGATCAATAGGCGATACCTCGAACGGCAGGCGGACGACGCTGAGGACGCGCATATATGGCAGCGAGATGTTAATTTCGGAGTGCTCAACGAGAGGACCAATGGAAAAGCATGCATTACTCTGAACTTCCAGTTCTGGATCGCTGAGCGCACGGCAAAACAAATCCATCAGAGGTTCTGTTGAAGACATCAAAGGTGCTTTCATGCCAGCAATGATCTCTGCGAGACAACCAATAGCGGATGATCGATTACTCATTGGCTGGGAGGCGCATGATCAGCTCCTGAACGTACACCGGAAAGTGCTCAAACTTACACAGTATTTTGAGATAAGGTGCTGAACGCCCGCGCGAAGCCATTGCCCAGCGCATTTGCAAGTGAAGATTGAGTCATATTCAGCTTGAACATTGGTTGCCTCTTCGGTTTCATCCTGGTCAGGGCCCTGTTGGCAAAGACCCTTTTAATCAAGGACTCGCACTACTACGCTGCAGATCCCATCGAGATCTACAGTCGACATTAGAATTGAACAAACATAACTAAAGATTTGACTTACGGAATAAATGCAGGCCCCACGTTGAGTAAACAAAGAGTCACGATCGAGGTGGTTACTTCGAGTATCTCGGAGATGACAGGCAGACGATCAGCGCTGTATGTCTCGAAAAGAGACTCGTCGACAAGTCCTTTCTAGACGAGGGCAAGTTTCCACCCCAGATTGAACTGGTGTACAGCCCAGTGAGCTGCGTCGTACATGCTGCAATTGCAAGACTCATGGGCGCATTGTACACTTTCATTGAGTCCCTGTTCATAGAGAAATGAGCAAGTAGCACATTTGATGAGAGCTCACACACCTGAGCAGCGGTTGGACTGTGGGCGCTGGATATATGCCAACAACAGTTTGCAAAGAAAGTACTTGAAGATAGACATACTGAACAGCATCGACGACTTCCATCAGCGCAGGCGCATCACTCAAAAATAGAACCTCGTACCACCGTAACAAACAACCGACCTTTGCTAAACTTGTTCACCATATGAATATTGGTCCTAAAGCAAACTGATGAAAGCGGATTGATGCACAAAAAAGACAAACTTGAAGGACGCACTCGCTCACCCAGACCAGCTTGCTGAAAGTAACCTCCGTAGGTATCAACGACGCCATGATATATCGATAAGCTCGTGTACATGTCAAGCATACCGTGACCCCAAATGCGCGTGCAGAGATGATTCCGAAACTTTATCTGCATTGAAGCTCCTCTTCATTTGAGGTACCCTACAAAAAGCGCAAGTTAAGAACGTCAAATCCTTGACGCGCGATCGATTAAACACATCGCATGTTATTTGCAGGATACAGAAGCTCCCGTCACTCATCCTAGCTATAGCAGTATTCGACGCCAACTGCATGATAAATTTAGTTCGACAGTGCGTTTTGCGTTTGCATCAGAGTCTTTTAAGTTTTAGTACATATCATTTGCCATAGATGCGAAAATTCCCACGGTGCTTAATTTCTGTTGCTTCAACTCAAACTTATCAGCAAAAGATCTTGACGGTCTTCCTCAACAGAGATCGTGCCTTTTCATTTTCCGTCAAATTCACTCCGAGAGTCCTCGACCATAAAGCATGGCAGAAATACACGATCAGTTCGATACCATCCTTATTCTTGACTTCGGTTTGCAGGTTCGGGATCTGCGTTCTAACTCAAATCGTCTCGCGTATTGACCATGAGCGCCGGTTCAGTACAGTCACCTCATAACAAGGAGATATCGCGAATTGAACGTATACGAAGAGCTTATGCCGTCTACATCAAAGCTAGCAGATCTCAAATTCAAGCACAACGGTTCGCTCGTGTAATGCAGCAGGAAACACTTTTCTGATGCAAGATTCCAGGGATCATCCTCTCCGGACCTCCATACTCTGTGTACGATGACGATGCACCTCACGCGGACCCTGGTATCTACACTCTCAGGTGTCCCGATCCTTGGTATATGATATGGCCTCCAGGTCTAGTTTTCTCGAGCATCTCGGTGAACGCTAACTCACGTGGGATCCAGGAGATCTGCTGGAATCATAAGGGACAGGTAGCAAAATGCGATCATGGCGATTACGGGCTTGCAGAGGTTCAGATTAGCAGGTTCAGCGAATCGGAAAACTCTGTCGATGCCTTGTTTGAAGGACTTGGCGATCGGATGCAGGTGCGCGTTTTCGTTTTGTCTGTTCTGGACAATGGTGAAGTAATTACTGTGTTGCGTTTGTCATGCTCACTGCGATTGCAGGAGGAATTTATTGGCAAGGAAATCGTCCGCATCCGCGCGATATGCGGTCCGAAAGGTCGTGTCATCGGCGCAGTCAGCGGAAGCATCGACAGCACTGTTGCAGCCAAGTTAATGCACGAGGCAATCGGTGACAGGTGCGCCCCGCATTCTTTCCATAACTCACGTCTTACTCGTGTATCGGATTCCACGCCATCATGGTGGACAACGGCGTTCTTTGTCTGAACGAAGCACAACAAGTCAACGACATGTTGAATAAAGATATGGGCGTCGACCTGACCGTAGCGGATGCTTCTGAGCTCTTCATCTCCCGACTTGATGGTATCGAGGATCTGGAGCAGAAACGCAAGGTTATCGGGAATACATTCATTAACGTCTTTGAGGCAGAAGCGGCGAAGATTGAGGAAGCTGCCGAGAAGGAAGAGAACGGAGCGAATGCAAAGGCAAGATCGAATGGCTGTTGCAAGGAACCTTATACCCAGATGTCATCGAGAGCATCAGCTTCAAGGGCCCTAGTGCGACATAAAGACGCATCACAATGTCGGCGGGCTTCTCAAGGACATGCAATTGAAGTTGATCGAACCCCTACGCGAGCTTTCGAAGGTCTGCTTAATAGAATCCTATATTGCCGATTGCACTAACCATTCTGTGTAGATGAAGTCTGCGCACTTGGGAGACTCCTGTCGATACCAGCGCCTTTGGTTCAACGTCATTCTTTCCCAGGTCCTGGTCTGGCTATTCGGATTTTGGGCCCTGTTGCACGAGAGCGAGTGAAGATCCTGCAACAAGCGGATCATATCTATATCGAGGAGGTTAGCAAGGCGAATCTCTACAATCTAATTAGCCAAGCCACCGCCATCTTGCTTCCTGTGAAGGCTGTTGGCGTGATGGGCGACAAGCGCACATACGAGCTGGTTAAGAGGACGACGTTCTCTTTTGTTTGCTGCCTCAACGTACTTCACAGGTAATTGCTCTGAGGGCGGTGACGTCGGAAGACTTCATGGCTGCGGATTGGTAGGCTTTATCTTACTTTTGGTCCTGTTCAATGCTAACTTGATTTTTCAGGTATGGAGCGAGACAAAAGACGCTGTCACGCATTAGAAGCTGTTTGTCAATATGCAGAGATTCACAGGGAGGGTCTCGACTGCGCGGTGGCCGAAATATGAGGCAGCTGCAGATGAGGAACTCCTTGGAGAGCCCCGCCGGCTCCGAGTTCTCGTTGGCTTGTGATGCAGACTGCGCCTTCCCGTTCTCAATCACCGCAAGCTGTGCACTATAACTTAATTCATGGGCGCTTGCTTGTTGATGGGAAGCCGCTGGGTAGGCTACCGTCGATTATAGTCCAACATCCCATCTACCAGGCAATTTTCGGCGATGTTAGCTTTTGAAAGTTGCGACTCTGTTTGGCGCACGCTGACTCATTGATTACAGCAAGTTCTGGACATTGTTCCAGCTGATATTCCTGGAATGGAGTACGCACTCCCACTCCCCTCGTTACTTTGCTGAGAAGCAGTCGGCGTACACCGTCTCATGCGTAAAATCACAGCGCGGACTTATCATACCGGGCTCAATTCTTGCAGCTGCGATAGTACTCGTCGCTATCGTTCCCATATATTTCATCGCGGTCAAGCCCAAATCATCATCGTCGAATAACAGCTCCGTCCCTCCCAGCAGTCCCACCTCGACCTTGACCTCATCCGGTCAACCTGCATCGGCTGTTGTCATTACTGGTGGTGATGGCGGCGCGGTCACGACGGAGAATGGTACTACTTTCACGTACTCAAATCCTTTTGGTGGCGCCTGGTATTGGGATCCTCAGGATCCATTCAACAATAATGCTCAGGCTCAGTCGTGGACGCTTCCCCTCAACCAGGCCTTCAGGTTTGGCGCTGATAAGATTTTTGGGTATGTTTTTCTCGATCGTTCCCTGTACCTGCGATGACCTTTGTTTTGTCCAGCGTTAATTTGGGAGGTTCGCTTACTACGGAACCCGTGAGTTGGTATCCATTTGATTCACACGCATTGTACTGACGTTCCGTTGTATATTCTCGTTGCTGGGAACCTCGTACCTTGCTTATCTTTATGATTTATCTCAGCGCGCCTGCTCTTTATCAGAAATACCCTCAAGCTATCGATGGGTGGACGCTGAGCCAAGCCATGGCCGCTGACGCATTATCAGGCGGCGGTTTATCGCAGCTGGAAACGTATTACAAAATGCTCATTGTAAGTTTTTTCACGCAGCAAGCGATGGAGCTGAAGATGTTAACCGGCTACCAGACTGACCAAGATTTTGCCGAAATCACTGGAGCAGGACTGAACTTCCTCTGCATCCCCCTCCCGTACTGGGTAATTGAGGTACGATCAGGCGAACCGTCCCTCCCCAAGACCTTGTGGACGTAGGTTTACATCATCCTTTCAATCTCTATACTCTGCTGAAGCAAGTTTTAGATATCTCTTAAAGGCTATCCAGTGTGCTCGTAAGTATGGTCTTCGCATTAACCTCAACTTCCACAAGGGGCACGGTACATCCTTGCTTTCATTCTGTAGCTATTCTAAGTGCTTAACGTGCTCTCAGGAAATAATGTTGCCTTTCAGCCGCCTCGCTGGACTTCTTCGCAGCGCAGCTCCCTGGGCAGCGTCAGCACACGTTCTGCCACCACACTACTTCAAAGTCAGATTCCTATGGCTAGGCGTTTCAATGGCATGCAGGCTTCGACACTGCCTCCACAACTCAGTGGGGGCCTTGGCGCACATACTTCTCAGACACTGCGGACGCCGTCACAGTCTAGAGAGCCTGCCACTGAACGCAGGCAGAGACTTGCCAATATTTCAAGCACCGCATCCACCCCACTCGCACACAGTAGAGCACATATCCACACTTCTAATCAGGTGCGTCAAGTTGCAATCCATCAGCCCTGGATGTTTTTTTCAACTTGGTTGTTAACCAGACTCAGAGACCAAGTCAAGAACAACGTCGGTTTGATTATTTGGATGATCGGAATTCAGAGGCCCCCATGCAAGGTCGTACTGCGCAGTCCAACGGTATATTTTTTTAACTCCATCCATTTCGAGTTGCACGCTGCTCATTTCTTACCGCCAATAGATCAGCACGCTTAACTAATGGTACTCATGTGCAAATCTTGCAGCTTCCATGCACTATCTTTGCAGTTCATAGTGGCAGTTTCCATGGACGCAGACCAGTATTTACTGATGCTCCTCCACCATATTGTACTGGTCACCAATCCGGACGCATTTGCATTGTGACGGCTGGTTGCGCGACCGTAACCACGGGCGCTGATGCCACTGGTGGGCAGTTGTACTATGTGGGGTCCGAAGAAAGTTAAGGGTTTCTTGTACAAAGCTTTACAAGCAGTTCTGTGGTACTATGGAGATAGTAGATGGGCGTACCATTCATTTCATTTCTTCTTTGTTGAATTTTGTTTTTGCGCATCTCTTGCCTTTTAATAGTGAATTTTCAAGATCTACCTCGTGACTCTTTCTGGTAGTATTTGCAATGTAGTTCAAGCTTTGACTTGGAGTCTCTGACTGCATCAGAAAAACAATGGATTCTGATGCTGTAGGCTCATTCCTCCACGTTGTGGGGCGTTATTGCATGAGCTTACTGTGATGTAAAGGTTGCTTACTGTATAATTTTGACCTTAGGTTCGTCACCCCGTAGCTAGCTTGATGATTTCTTGTGACAGTCACAGCTATCTTGGGTTGGTGAACCTAATTTTGTGACATAACATATGATATTTTGTTTTAAGATATGTTTTTTTATGAAAACATTCACCCAACCACAATTTTTTTCCCTTATTATCATTTTTGACCATAATCTATGTAGAGGGCACACATATTATCCTACTGAACATGTATATATGAACCTATTGTAAGTTTGTCACAGGCGTCCTCAAGAGACAAACCTGTCACAAAATCATTAGGTAATGCAGTGCTAAAATTCCCACCAGCCTAAGGTCCTAGACTTACTTTTTGGACTTTTGGTGATAAGTATTGACCACATACATTACGCTCACATGCAACCCCCTGATGAGGATTTACCTGCAATCCAGGTCTCTTTGGAGGAATTTGTCTTGGCTGCTGAACGAATGTTTGTGCCAGACCAACTAGAGGCTTTTATTCGCTTTGTCCTTGCTGGACGTCTCCAATACCATGATAAGCTTGCTCGTATATTTATAAATGCCAGACAAGGAGCTCTCCCACCTCCCATTTCTGAATATGAACTGCACAGAGAACATCGACTCTGTTATAGGCATCACATGGGATTTACCATTCCAATTGCATATGGCCATCTTTCCCTTGGCGTCATTTCGTGATAGCCTTACTGAAGACAATCATTTAAAATGTCCTCCATCTTGCCCCAAGGTGTGTGGATTCTTGTCCAACATCTACAATTCTGACAGCTGCATCTTTACCAGGATGTCATAGGCATTTCACTTCACAGAATTCCCAACATGGCACTGGGGAAAGTTGATCGCCGCCATATTACCCGCATCTTCTTCCCTGGATTGTATTGCCAAGGCCGAAATCCTGCTATTCCTCCAGAGACAATGAGGCTGATCTATGAAGAATGCCTTCGGCCCGCAGTTGTCAGTCTTAATCCTGTTGATCGCAGCCGATGGCCAATCACATATTCAACTGCCATGACTTTGTATCGTGATCAGAAGGGAAAATTTCATTTTGGCACAATTGATTTCCCATCTCATCTCCTAGACCAACTGGGGCGCAAACTTCTAGAATTGTTTCAGATGCAAGATGGTCTACATGATGCATTTTTTGTTCATGAACTGCGAGGAACAAAAGGCGCATCTCACCATGATCCCTGGGATGCAGGAAAGCGACATGCTGCTTTCAATGCAGTGTTTCATCTCTTTGACATGTCAATTATTAGGCCAGAGGACTGGGTGGTTGATATTGGGCTGGAAATCCAACACAAAGGTCGCATATTGCAGTGGCTTACCAAAGGACATCATCGTTTACTGCAACTCCTTTTACCATCCGCCCCTGGACACAAGATAGATTCTATCCTGGCTTCTAGGTCTCAATATCGTCGAGACCTCTCAGCTCAATTAGAGGATCTTGGAGGATTCCGAGCCCTTCCAGGCTCCCGGGGAAAGGACGATAATGTTTATTATATAAACGCCTATACAACAGACAAATCCGCAACCTATCAACTCCATGATGGCATATTTAAGCGTCGCCAGGCATGGCATTTATTCCCAGCAAGCATAGGAAAGCTTACAAAGGATCTTGAGCGCATTGCAGAGATATTTCGTCTTTGTGGAGGTTCTCCTGAAGTAGGTGGACAAGAAGGCAGCGCCCGACTAGAGATTCGGGTACCCCTCAGTCTGGTGGACCAAGTGCTCTTGGAAATGCCAGACAGCATAATACAAGATACAATTGTCACCTTTGATTCCAAATTGTTTTGGTGAGTACCTCTATCACTGCAGTCAGTTGTACGCATTGTTTTGATGAAAATCTAATCGGAAGGTACTTCAAATACTACCGTATGGCTGCGCTTTATCATGTGGTTCAAAACCTACAAACTGCCAACCAAGCTGCCCGTCTCCAGCCTACATCATTGCAATTGGGAGCTCTTATTCCTTATCTGATCAACGCGCTTATTTACCGTCCAGCCGAGGGTCAAGCAGAGAATGTCTTACTGGAAGCTTCCTGCCAGCATATACCTGGACCTGCTGATGTGAATGGACCAAGTACTTGTCCAATCATGTATGGAAGGGGCACGTACTTTCTGTCAGACATAGTCAACGATGCTGGCGCTTATCGACTTCCCTATGTCAGACCAATTGACATTGATACCTTACTGGCTCTGTATCGCAGGCATTTCATGGAGGATATTGAGGTGGAGTTTTCAAACTCTTGCATCTCAAGCCAGTCAAAACATCCAAGCATCCACCACCTGTCAAGGAAGCGCAAGACAACATACCGATTCCACGATAGCGATGACCCAAGCAGTAGCGAGGAAGATGCTACAGTTGAAGGAGATTTTGAGGAATCAGAGATGCTAAAAAGTACTCATGGGCCTGCATTTGATACCCCCTCCAGGAAGACTATGGATTTAATCATATCGACCCAGCTATCTGCCATTCAGAATCAGTTTGCATCCGATATCTTTCAGCTTGCACCATCTCCAAGGTTAACCTCAAATTCCCCTTGGGTGCTGCTAGATCCAGGGCAGAGAATACGTGTCAAAATTGACATCTTTCATTCACTGGATCTCAGTGGAATTTTTAATCAGGTTCAATACCGAGTTGTCAGCGATGATGATTGGAATAACCTGGTATTCCAGCGCTACTTTCCAGCCAAAGGAACCTTAATGGCTAAGGCGCTTCAGCAATTTCCATCTGCCTCCTATTATCGGCAATGGCAAGCTCTTATGGACGGGCTTGATGAAGATAATGCAGAGATTATTCAAAATCATTGCTTGATGCAGTGGTTTGACAAACTCTACTGGGTGCCTCATCCTGGAAGCGATCGCATGTGGTCAACAAAAAAAGGCGGGAAGGAATGGGTTGTGTTACCTCCTGGAGGGCAGGGGAATTGCCCACGCCTAGCAGTCAATCCAAGATTTCATGGTAAAGATACACCATGGCTAGTTGAAGAAACTTCTTGAAAACAGCTAGCAAGTAATTTCTTTAGCCGACTCACATATCTCTAGCTACTGAAACCCCAAATTCCATCATTGCAGGTCCTTCAGCATGCTTTCAATAATAACACTGGATGAGAGTGATTTTGATGGCAACACCTCACAGAACTGCTTTCACTCATAATTAACTATGTCGTAGCTACGTTTCTGGACTCTTGCTATGAACAGCGTGATCTACTTGTTTGTTTTCATATGTTAGGCATGTCACATGTCACATACATTAACTTTAGAATATCAAATTGACCCAGCATGTCATAGTCATTGTGGCCCGAGTCTGACACGTACATGATATAATTTGTATGTAGCGTTAAAATCATATAGATTATATACTTGTCATCGTATAGTATAGACATAATGGACACCTCTTATATTATTCACATACTTTGAAATCAAAGACCTTGTAGGAATGTAGTATTATCACTATGCATTGGATCTGTTGATGTGGAGCTCTGCGTTCGAGTCCACTCTGATGCCATTTTTTCTTTGTTTTTCTTTGTCCAGCTTACATGCCCCCATGATGTATTAGAATGTATTAACCGCAGACCTAATCCATATGTAACTCAAAAACCATATATGTTATGTGATATAAACTTTGGGCTAACATATCTCAATTTAGACATCAGAATTATAAAATCATTGGCTTGCCATGTAATATGTAGGGTACGTTAAATTAACTACTCTATATAATAAAAATCTATATTGCCCATACATATAGTGTCCTGTATCTCCTGAACTTGACCAAGCTCCGGTAAGCCTGGAGTCAAATGTAACCAGACTGACATGATAGCAGGGTGGACTTCCAAAATCTATTTTATCAGGATCCGAATAATCAAACAATTAGGCCCATCAGAATGCTGTAATGTCTCAATTGCTGAGCTCAATGACCTAGTACCCGTGATGCACAGCCCATTACTGCTCTAAAATTGTTCGGCTACTATAGCATCTAGACCCATCCAACTCTGATTTCTGGGCGCTTAAAGGTTATTGAGCTTGAACTTGACCAAGCTCCGATAAGCCTGGAGTCAAATGTAACCAGACTGACGTGATAACAGGGTGGACTTCCAAAATCTATTTTATCAGGATCCGAATAATCAAACAATTAGGCCCATCAGAATGCTGTAATGTCTCAATTGCTGAGCTTAATAACCTATAGTACCTGTGATGCGCAGCGCATTACCGCTCTAAAATTGTTCGGCTACTATAGCATCTAGACCCATCCAACTCTGATTTCTGGGTCCTTATAGGTTGAAATTACAGCATTAGGACTCGGAGCCGAACAATTTCAGAGGGTAAACATGTTGCACAACACATGACAAATTACCACTCTTGGCTCCTATGGCATTGTAGGAGTCAATGCCGTTGGACTCCTACATACATATCTCAATTTAGACATCAGAATTATAAAATCATTGGCTTGCCATGTAATATGTAGGGTACGTTAAATTAACTACGCTATATAATACTGAAATTGTTTGGCTCCATCTACAGGACCCAGAACTTAATCAAACTCTGATAAGCCTGGAGCCAAATCAAACCAAATTGGGAAATTACAGCATTAGGAGCCGAACAATTTCAGAGGGTAAACACGTTGCATATCTTATTTTGGTCCTCTATGAAATTGTTTGGCTCCTACAACATCTTAGGAGCCAAACAATTGAAGAGTGGTAATGTGTCATGCGTTGTCAATTCTATAGGTTATAGAGCTCAGCAATTGAGACATTGTGACTTTCTAGACCAGACGTTCCCCATACATATAACATCTCATATCTCCTGAAATTGACCAAGCTCTGATAAGCCTGGAGTCAAATGTAACCAGACTGACGTGGTAGCAGGGTGGACTTCCCAAATCTATTTTATCATGATCCGAATAATCAAACAATTAGGCCCATCAGAACACCATAATGTCTCAATTGCTGAGCTCAATAACCTATAAGCGTGCAGAAATCATTGGATGGGTCTAGATGCTATAGCAGCCGAACAATTTATTGAGACATTACAGCATTCTGATGGGCCTAATTGTTTGAGTCTGGTAACATTTGACTCCAGGCTTATCAGAGCTTGGTCAATTTCAGGAGATATGAGATGTTATATGTATGGGGAACGTCTGGTCTAGAAAGTCACAATGTCTCAATTGCTGAGCTCTATAACCTATAGAATTGACAACGCATGACACATTACCACTCTTCAATTGTTTGGCTCCTAAGATGTTGTAGGAGCCAAACAATTTCATAGAGGACCAAAATAAGATATGCAACGTGTTTACCCTCTGAAATTGTTCGGCTCCTAATGCTGTAATTTCCCAATTTGGTTTGATTTGGCTCCAGGCTTATCAGAGTTTGATTAAGTTCTGGGTCCTGTAGATGGAGCCAAACAATTTCAGTATTATATAGCGTAGTTAATTTAACGTACCCTACATATTACATGGCAAGCCAATGATTTTATAATTCTGATGTCTAAATTGAGATATGTATGTAGGAGTCCAACGGCATTGACTCCTACAATGCCATAGGAGCCAAGAGTGGTAATTTGTCATGTGTTGTGCAACATGTTTACCCTCTGAAATTGTTCGGCTCCGAGTCCTAATGCTGTAATTTCAACCTATAAGGACCCAGAAATCAGAGTTGGATGGGTCTAGATGCTATAGTAGCCGAACAATTTTAGAGCGGTAATGCGCTGCGCATCACAGGTACTATAGGTTATTAAGCTCAGCAATTGAGACATTACAGCATTCTGATGGGCCTAATTGTTTGATTATTCGGATCCTGATAAAATAGATTTTGGAAGTCCACCCTGTTATCACGTCAGTCTGGTTACATTTGACTCCAGGCTTATCGGAGCTTGGTCAAGTTCAAGCTCAATAACCTTTAAGCGCCCAGAAATCAGAGTTGGATGGGTCTAGATGCTATAGTAGCCGAACAATTTTAGAGCAGTAATGGGCTGTGCATCACGGGTACTATAGGTCATTGAGCTCAGCAATTGAGACATTACAGCATTCTGATGGGCCTAATTGTTTGATTATTCGGATCCTGATAAAATAGATTTTGGAAGTCCACCCTGCTATCATGTCAGTCTGGTTACATTTGACTCCAGGCTTACCGGAGCTTGGTCAAGTTCAGGAGATACAGGACGCTATATGTATGGGCAATGTCTGGTCTCTACTTGCATATCAAACAACTAGAACTTGTCTCTTTCTCTCAAAAATGCCTACAATTACCATGGCTGGCGCTTTCCTCATACTCAGTGCCCCTTCTAATGCAGAAGAGGCTAATTCTTTTGCTGAAGCTGTAGATGAGCAGTCCGCAACCAGCACCCGTGGGCCCCAAAATATTCCTTGGTGTTGGCCTGCATGGCAACAGCGGACTATGCTTACATCAGCTCCCTTCTCCACTACAATCAATGAGGACACCCCTTGCGATTGGAAATTGCCTGAGGCCAATCAGGCTGTCTGGACGTTCATTTCCAATTTCTGGGCTGTTCAGGATTCTACTCAGGTGGATTATATTAAAAAAAAAAGGTCTGATAATGATAGCAAAGGTCGAGATCTCTGGCTGGACTATTTCCAAAAAAAATGGTCAGACTGGAAAGTAAACAGCACTGTTGACGCTGTTCTTATTGAACGCAGTCTTGACCCATACTCCATTATGAAACGCTTAAAAGTGGCCAATGTGAGATTCATTTACTTTTGTGCCCTATACCATCAACTCATTAGCAACTTAAATCAGCTGCCCGATCTTGCCACCTCGCAGGTTGCTCTAGCCTACCCTACCCTAGCTGAGGCACTTTTTGGCCCTGATTCTTTCACTGAGGATGGCGTTGCTATTAAAGAGCCAGTACGGCGCTTCCTCGATACTCTAGCAACCCATCTTTGGGCAAAGAATAGGAAGTCCATTGGACGTGAAAGGGGGAGACTTGCCAAGCTAAAGAGCAAAGTTGATCAGCGTTGGCAAGGTATGTTTTTTTTTGCTTCTCTACGTCTTTTTAATATTAAATAATCTCCATACAGAATTCTTGTCCCTTGCGGAGCAAAACAAATTGCTAGAGGCTGAATCTATCAGGACCTGGCTGAAGGACGTGGAGAGCCTTACAAAAATTCTTACTCGATACGGAGATCAGGAGTCACTGAAGCAGCTTTCAGACCAGGAAGGAACCCTTAGCGATCTCCTTCAAGGCTTAGAGATAGATGTGACTGGTGGAAGCAAGTGCCGTGCGTTAACCTTTAAGCTCCTTCGCTTTTATTTTCTTACATTTTTCTTGATGTAGGTCTGCCTAAGCCCCTCCGTCAAGCGCTTTCATTCCTGGCCACTCAGCAGGATATAACTCTACTCGCTGCCTCCATTCAGGATCAGTTAAAACTTTGCGATCCTGAGGCTGTTCCTGCTGATTCAGTACCTGAATTTGATCCTGACGCTGCTGATACTTGTGACTTTCAGTGGTCAGAAGGGGTGGAGGAATTTAATGGTATGGCTGAGGACGAACTGTGGGCTATTCTTGGACTTCCAGAAAGGCGGATACCATTCTTCAATATTCTGCAAGACCCCTATGGCAACTGCGACCCTTGGACTGAGAGCGGTCAAACCTGGTTGAAGAATCCCAAGAATGGTGAGCCTCTTACTCTCCGCTGGCACCAGCTTGTGGGCCTGGTCAAGATGGTCAAGAATGTATTCTCTGGAACGCCAGTCCTGCTCATGGATGAAGTTGGATTAGGGAAAACCATCCAAGTCACTGCCTTAATTGCCTTACTAGCGTTCTACCGGGAATTCTATGCCATGCATAACAGCTTTCCAGGTAAAATAGGTAAGCTTTCTTCGTCACAGTCCAAACAGCGCTTCAGATCTGACGTAATCCAATGAGCTGCCAAGCAGTGGAGGACCAATTCGGCCAACATTCCAAATCTTCCCGTCATACTTGTTATCCCTGCAAATCTGGTGGCCCAGTTTACGTCAGAGTTGCACCGATTTCTTCAACATGGAGCTTTTGATGTTCTACCATATCTAGCTACTTGGCGTAGCCGACAAACCTGGTGGCAAGATATATGGAGTAGGTCAAAGCAGCCAGAAGGGCGGAGAATCATTATCACTACTCCCAAGGTACAGACACATTTTTATTTTCTGTTCACAAAGCTCAATATAATTCATGGTGGGCCCAGGCTTTAGAATCTGATTGCGACCGCATTTTTGAGCCAAGTAACTTTAGCCCAACAACAAGTCCCCGACAGAAAGCTAACTATGCTGTGGACGCCCCTACCACTGCTTATGGTCGAGATTTCTTATTGGGCGTGGCGGATGAGGCTCATAACTACAGAAATATCAGAAAGGGTTACTGGGCAATATTTTGCCTTCGCCAGCAATGCCATGGGATAGTTGCCATGACAGCTACGCCCATCACCTCTCGACCTCTTGTGAGTTAAACGTCTCCTACATGTAATTTCTAACCTACTTTCTTTGCAGGATGTGTGGAACATTGGACGCTGCCTAGGTCTTGAGCTATTTGGTAGCTCTTATGATGATGAGGCCCTGAAAATGGAACGTCAGCTCCGCAGCGCCGCTGTCAAGGACCGTAAACGCTTCAAACAAGGCGACCGCATCACCAAGATAATCATGGGGACGGTAATGGGCAATGCTGGCTTAGAGGTTCCCAGTCTGTACCGTAATCAGATGCTGACTTGGATCAACATCATCCGGAAGCGGTTTTTGGGCGTTGTCATACGACGCACTATTTGGTCTGTCGACAATCATGGAGTGAGGATCTCTGGCTTGGCTCCTTTCAAGGAGCATAATCTCCTTGTAAAGCTGTACAGCCATGAGGTGGAGAATCTTGAGCTCATTGCCAAGGATTTAGTGGAGGAAGGCGGCGTACGAGCTGCAAAGTTTGCTTCTGGCTCGGTACCATTTTCCATTGGTTCTTGCTCAACGCACTTACAAATCAAATTTGTCTAGGATTTTTATATGCGCGTTCGCAGAGCTTTATTGCACCCAAGCTGCAACACTGGATATCCATGGGCCGACCCTTCTAATTTAGAGGAGTGGGCGAAGGATCCATCTCGCAAACTTGATGTTCTTGCACGAGTAATTGGCTACCACCAAGAGCGCGATGACCGTCCACCTCTATGCATTGCAGATGATAAACTAGTCGTATCGTCTTCAAATACTGACATCGTCAATGGCATTGCTGATCGTATGCCTTGTGACAAAATTCTTGTCTACTGCGCATTCCCCTCTAGCTATACGCAGGTGATAAAGGTACCCAATTGTCATTATTTCCTTTTCTAGCAATTTGCAACGTTGAACTATTTGAACTACAGGTTTTGGAACTCCATGGCATCTTGACTTTACAGATTCATGGCAAATTATCTACCTCAGCCAGAACGGATATTATTGCCGAATTCAAAAATAGCATGCAAGATGGTCCTCGCGTCTTAATCATCTCTAATGTTGGATTGACCGGTCTCAATCTACCTTGTGCGAACATATTGATAATCGTCGTGAGCATTTACTTTTGTCCCTCTTCGCCCTAGGCCATTATCATTTAATATTCAATGCTTACTCATCTTCAAATACAGGACTCACTGTGGTCTGCCACTGATGAAGGGCAACTCATTGGACGCATCTACCGCCCCCCCCAACCAAAGATTGTCCATATTTACAGAATTGTGGCCGCCGACACTCAGGATGTCTTTCTAAACAACATCTCCTTCAGTAAAGCAGCCATCCTGGATGCATTCACTGGGGCCACGCCCAGTTTACGTGCGTATACTCTTGAACCTTGGCTATACTTAAAAACCTAATTCGACGTTACTCAGGCTCTCTGTTCAACAATGAGGAGGAAGTGGAGGAGACAGACAAACTTTCCGACATCGAGGAGGCCCCAGTGAAGAAAGGGAATGCCAAGGACGTCGATGACACCTCTGTGAAGAAAGGGAATGCCAAGGATGTCGACCGCGCCCAAGCAAAGAAAGGGAAAGACGCTCTGGTGAAGAAGGGGAAAGCCAAGGAAAAGTCTGTGAAAGCTACCCCTGCAAATAAGAGAGGAGGTAAAAAACCCGCCTGCAGCGACTCCCTCATTCAGAAACCACAAGAGACGTCCACCATTGCTACCAGCTCTACTGCCAGCGCCCCTGACCTTCAAGTAAGCCCTCCAGTATTTTTGCACTGATTCTTCTAACTCTGTCAAGGATCAGGCCGCCTTACCCAGAGCAGAGTCTCTGTCTGCTCCCAGCTTGATTGCAGATGGCAGGAGTGGGGACGTCCAATTGGAGGCTCAGGTGAGCGCGTACTGCCTGCCATTCGCCAAAACTGTTCTGACTGTTACTCTTTACCCGTAAGGTCATTATCACTGAGGGTAGATCAGATGAATTTTTGCAAGGCGCAGCTACGCAAGTCAGCTCATCTCAAGGGCCCCCAAACTCCCCCATAATTCTCCCTCTCAAGCGGCCAGCTGATTCTAGCTATGACGATTTAGAGCCAAAGGCGCAAAAGTCAAAAACTGGAGACAGCGGATCTGCTTTTCTCGCCCAGATGGAGCACGCTGGCTTAGGAGTTGACCAATTTGTTGCTTTCCTTAAATCTTTACAGAGTGAGCCCAAACCTCCCCCCTTCGCTGCATATCCGCTCTAGCAACTTTCATATTACAGATTCATCCTCCCAGAATCCGGACCACCCATTAGCTGCTTTTGTCCCAGGGTTGGGCCTTGCCACTGGGCTTTCTACGCCTCCCCCCCTGAATGCAACTAGTAGTGGAAAGTAAGCAAACTAGATTGCGCAATAGTTATCCTCCTGCTGCCCTTGAGTTTGGTTTCTCACGTCATCTACTCACCGGCTCGGCATACAATTATTTTCTGCATAATTGATGCTGCAGACGCGGCCTTACATTTATGTAAATGAATCTCATTTCTTAGATCTTGAAATTAATTATTTTAAATAACATCATAGTTCGCCTATGCAGAGGCTGGTAAGAGCTCAGACGCAAAAAAGATACAGTATGTAGAAGTCAGGGTATCAAATAAAGATATGGAGAGTGCAAGAAGGGATCAGATTACGACTCATGTTAATGGCAATGACAATAGCGAACTACGAGGGCCGTTGAATGGCTGCGCGCGTAGTTTGAACGGCGATTGCTCGTGCCTTGAAGCGATGCGTTGTGGCTGCGCCCTGGATATCGCGTTCGATCGCAATTGATGTGAGCGCCCTGACAACAACATTAATATTATAGAAACTTCTGGCTTTCGCAACTTAAAAATTCAAAACGGCGCCATTTGTTATGAGCTTACGCGATATCCGCCGTCGTATATAACTCGCTATTACGGCTCGTCCTCATCCGCTCCCTGGTTCCAGAGGCGCCCATAGATTGGGCGGTGAGCGATAACTTTCCAATCTCTTCTCTTCGCCAACTCTGGTCTGAAGCCTTCGCAAGGGCGCGTAGCTAATCGGATGCTAGCAAAAGCTTACAAAAGCTCGCGTAGCTAAGCTCTGCGCGGTGGATTTGCCCTAGTGCGCTCCCCGGCCCCAGAGGCGCCCATAGATTGGGCGGCGCTCTCTAAATGGACCATAGATTGGTCTTGAGCGTCCTGAGCGATAACTTCCAAATCTCCGCTCTTGGCCAACTCCGGCCTGAAGCTTTTGCAAGGGCACGTAGCTAATTTGAGCGGCACCGGACGCTACCAAAAGCTTGCAAAAGCTCACGCGGCTACGTTCCGTATACGCCTTGCTATCGCGGTGGATTTGCCCTAGCGTGCTCCCCGGCCCCAGAGGCGCCCATAGATTGGGCGGCGCTCTCTAAACAGGCCATAGATTGGTCTTGAGCGCCCTGAGCGATAACGTCCAAATCCCTGCTCTTGGCCAACGGCATCCGTCCCCACAAATGCAGCGGTAGAGAGCGGGTCCATCCGCCCCTAGACTGTAGAGCTAAGCGCGACGGCCAAAGCGCCAGCCTCGTCGATGCGCGCGTTGCAGGGACCTGTACGCCTGATGAGTAAAATGATAGATGGTCGGCAACTGAATAGATTTACCGGCCGCGACGAGTACGTTCTTCGATAATCCCAATTTATCACCATGAAGTTCGTCGTACTGGATGGTCAACGCTGCGCAAACGGCGCTGGCCAGCAGAGCCTGAGTACCGTACGGCAACGATAGCATCAAGCAGAATAGGGCCATCGCCCAGCACGTATCAGCAACGCCGTCCAAACAAATGCGACCGTCGGGTATTGGACGAGAGGGTTCGTCCCTGCCGCCAAGCGCGGCGCTGTTGAATCCTGGTCATCAAACGCAGAGGCGAAGCGGCTTCTATCGCCAGAACTCCTCGTTATTCTTCTGCGACCATGTTGAGCTGAAGATAGCTCAGATTCGCCTGCGACGAAGGATACGTTAGTGAGGAAAAAGTCCGACGGAGCGACAGAGACCTAGCTGAGGCCTAATCGCAAACTGATTGTTGCAGATTGTATTGAAGAGCGGTTGGCAAAGATGATGTCCATCAACCTGCGTCGCTAAGTTCTCTAATCTCATGCAGCGGCTGAGCGTAGACTCGAAGACGTTATTGCAAATATAACAAATGAGTGAGAGATGGCTATTTTGTCCAAACTAGCTAAAATATACGCGCCGTTTCAAGCTTCAAGTCTAGTACCATCCTTAGGCTGGCTGGCCTACGTCATGAGCTAGCCAAGATGCTTGACTCCACCGCGCCAGCAGCCTAGTACTTGGCGGTTTGAGTCTTGAGAGAAAGCCAAATTAGGCACGCGCTGTATAAAGCCATTATACGGCGGGGTTCAGATCGGAAGTTCTGGCTTATACTAGGTCGCTTACCAGGCTACATTCTGAAACACCGAGCTCGGCGCTCCCAGCCAAGTCATTATTCATCCCGCGCCAATATCCCGTCGTCCGTCCATTTAGACCCTCGTCTCATTCTTTATCGTCTGATATCCCAGGAGATCGTTTCAACTGCGTAGACAACGAACTTTTTCAAGACTAAACCACGAACGCCTCCTGATATCGTCCGCGGCTTGCGAGACGCGATACCCAAACTCGAATCCGGGCCTCCAGGCAGTGAGACGAGGAGAAAGGTGAGCTTGATGGATGATCTCATGATCTCAAATGAAACTCACAACTGAACGGGATCGTGGCCACCAGGCGCGTGAAGAAGTATCTAGAAATCTCCAGGCAATAAAGGGTATTCTATACGGTGATGGAGGTGCGCTGATCCTCCGCTGTTCACGTCGTCGTGACTCATACCGGCTTAAATGCATTCCGCAGACCTACTCCTCCTGCTCGTGCAGAACGTCGCAAGGTTTGACTTCGAGGCTCGAAAGGACGTCGTTCAGATATTCAACAATCTTCTCCGGCATCAAATCGGGGCACGGCTACCAACTGTGGAATACGTATGCGCTAGGCATGAAGACGTTATCTTTGTGGCTCTGGAAGGATATAGTAACGAAGAGGTTGCGTTGAACGTGGGGATGGTTTTAAGGGAGATGTTGCGACGTGAACAGTTGGCGAAGATTTTGCTCTATTTTCAACGGTGAGCGCTCTACCATGCATTCAAAACGCGTCATCAAACATCGCGCAGGTTCTGTACGTTTCCTCATCATACAGATGCGACGCATTGGCAAACCTCAGAGACATTAAAGCGGCACCAACTTACGGTCGCTGAATACCTGGACAAGAACGACGATCGCGCGGGTATCAAATTCTCATAGTCGCGTTCATTGCTTATCGAGCACGCTGTATAGTTTTTCGCCTCTTTGGCAACTCTCCAAAAATTATGTTACCGAGCCCCAGTCTCTCAAGCTTCTGCGCGAAATCCACCTTGACCGCGCCAATTTCAGCGTCGCGACCAGATACGTCGCTCAAGAATCCAACCTGAAGATGATGAACGCGCTTCGGGACAAGAGCAAGAATATCCAGGAGCATGCAGAGCGCGTCGCAAAACGCGCTCTCGCTCGATTTGCGATTTCTCCCCGAGTCCTGGCTCGACAATGTCCCTGTCCCTGAGGTGTCTTTGGAGACCCTGAATCTCAGTGCAAAGGGTCGCCTGGGCTTGGCCGCACAGACGGAGTTGACGCTCGTGGAGGGTCAGCGCGTGACGTTTGCGTTGCGGATTGCGCCTGAGCATAAGGGCGATGGCGGGTCTGGTGTAGATGAAGAGCAAGCAGAGCAGCTGGGAGTTGATTATCAGAGTGAGCACTTCTAGTCATTACATATTAGATCGACAGTCATGGTAATTAGAGCTGATGGCGGGTGCACTCAAGATGAGGCCCAATGAAGATGATCCGGTCATGACCAGCGTGCGTTTTGGTTGACTATTAATCTTCGAGCTTGCTGATGCTCCCTTGCTAGGAACTCCTCGACCATCTACTTATTCGTTGTATGTCCCCTTGCTTGAATATCGTTTAGTTTGTATTTTACCGCTCATTTGCGCTTGCAGTCTACCAATAATTACTGGAACTCATGGATCAGGAAATCCACCTACTGACGCTTTACCTATTCCGCCAGGCTGGCATGACGAAGCAGGAGTGGGTTGCCGTTAGCTCAAAATTCTGGTTGTTCCTGCGGGTCATCGTTCGCAGGCGGGTCTGCAAGGAGGTTGAGAACCAATTCATCTCCTTGAAATGTGCCGCGATTTCTATCGTTTACGCTGGTGTACCCGTCAACAGTCACCTGCATCCTTGACGAGATCAAGACTGTACGGTCCACGTTAGTACAGATCAACTCGGGGGATCAAGAGCTAGCAACGTTTTATTCATGCGAGTCTCCGGTGCGCAGACGCGCCGATCGGCGGTTTGCAAAGTAAAACTTTTAAAAATTCATGGGGCGCGAGAGGACAGTAAATACTTCTCTCTCGTCAGTCCTACTCGCTACTGATGGGGAATCGAACTTGAAATTTGATATCGCCTCCGCGGGTTATTCAAGAATGCAGGATGAATTGTCCACCAGAAGGGTATTATAGTATGATTGTGGATGGCGTCATAGGCTTGTCAATGTGTCATTCATTTGGATAGGATGCTGTAGAGGAGTCGATGAATGTTACGATATCCACGGAAATGAACAACTAATGGGAGTGCGCGCATGAGGCTGGACAATATCTGTGGAATGACACTCGGAACTTGTATGGTTGCGGAAGTTAAGAACCAGTTGGCTGGAGATTCAACGCCTCGTTGCGAAGTGGGTTCAGGGTGAGGTCCTAATCTCTTGATAGAAGGGAGAAAGATCATATTCCTTCGATATCGTGAGGTCCAGGGAATTCGAAACAAACACTAAGTATACGCACCTGAGACAAAACATGAAAGCGCGGCACCTAGCAATACCGTACTAGCCGCTGTGACAAGCAGTGGCCGTCAATTGGCAATTTGCCGTTCAAGTTGATTCGACTCGAACGTTGGATCTTGGCAAATTTGAGTTCTAAGCTTTACAGTATAAAAGCCTGACAGTGCAGCACAGGCTTGCACTCGGCGATGAATTGGCGGTGACGAATTGGCATGCGCATGTGCATGATCATGAGGCAAAGCTTAAGGTGCGGTATTTCAATTTATAATCACAAACGGGCCGATTTCAACCCTTTTGCAACTACTGCTGGCATCCATCTTGCAATTGCGCTCATCGATGGAAGTTTTTTCCAAGCATGCGATTCGGAACAACAAGCTCACGAAACCCAATTGACGCGCCCATGGAACTTACAATATGGTTGTGGAAGTTGTGTGCCAGGTGGCCGGAAATCCAACACCTCGCTGCATCCTCATTGCAAAATCAGGGTTCCTGTCAGGTGGCCTGAGGCACTTTGAATCTTCGATCAATGATGTCGATGAAACGTAAACGTTTAAAACCTCCGACTTCCACCTTACAATAATCCAAGGTGTGCATCGCGGGCTACCGCTATACCTCACTTACAGCCCCTCATCATAGCTTCAGATGAATCCACTTCGTGAAGGACAGTCGAGGACGACGAATCACGTCCATACATTATAGTCAGCGATATCGGAAAGGGAGGCTTTGCCAAATTGCTACTGTCTATAAAGGATACCACGAGGTGCGTGCCAGTTTCTTTTTCTATCTAGCTGTTGGAAACAAAGTATGGCGCTTGCAGGAAACTCACCACCAGGTCGCCATCAAGTCTGTGCGACGAGATATACTCACTGCAAAATTGCTTGATAACCTACAAAGCGAAATATTGAGATATTAAAGTCGTTATCTCATCGCCATATCACGAAGTTGATTGACACTGTTGTGAGCGCCCCTTCTCTATCTACCATCATGTACTATGCTGCGTCCTGAAAGCACCAGGACTATCCTGCAGTCCTCTTGGGCCGTTCCAATTTCCTCTTCCTTTCATTTTAGCCCCATGCCATGAATGACTCACTTGTTGTCATATCCTTATGCCGGTTAACTAATCACTCAGCTTTTAGCGTGCCGAACGCAACGTATACCTTATCATGGTGTATTGCGCCGGCGGCGACCTAATAAATTACATGAAGAAACGCGGTCGTGTCGAGGGGCTAGAGTACGCACCCTCAGCAGGGGCTGCTTTTCAATATTACCCTCACCCGAGGACAGGCGGTCTAGACGAGATTGTCGTACGAAGTCTCCTGCGTCAGCTCGGTGAGAGATCATTATTTCCCTACTTCATATCGATCTGATCTTTTCGAAGCACGCGCTTTGAAATTTTTTCGACAGTGAAATCTTATCCACAGGGATATCAAGCCCCAGGTATGTTCGTTCAGATACGTCATACATACGAGGTGTCTAATATCTTATTGTATGCAGAATCTGCTCTTGAATTCTGCATCGCCAGAGGAACTTGCAAAGGGCCATCCCTTGGGCGTTACAATATTTAAGGTCACCGATTTTGGGTTTGCGCGCTCCCTCCCAAATGCTACGATGGCAGAGACCTTCTGCGGTTCTACGTACGTTCTCCTACTGCTGTAACGGGCTCGACTTGACAAACATAATTTGCAGTCTTTATACGGCTCCCGAGATATTGCGATACGAGAAATATGATGCGAAAGCTGACTTGTGGAGCGTTGGCGTGGTGTTGTACAAGATGTGTGTTGGAAAACCACCCTTCCGCGCCCAAAACCACGTTGAGCTCTTGAAAAAGACCGAACATTCCAAAGGTGTCAAATTCCCAGACGAAGATCCTGTTCGTACGTCGTCTCATCCTTCCACTCCACACACAATAAAGGCAGAAGAGCCTACACTTGTTGCTGTTGACATCAAGGACTTGATCCGTGATATGTCCGCAGCCTGCAGCAGCTGCCTTTCTCTCAAAACATCAGCGAAGACTTCCCGATCCTCGCATCCAATGTCCGTAATTGGGCCCAGACCTCCAGACACTTCCCTACATACGTTGATGGCTTGACTGCGAGCTTTTTCGACTCTGTTGAGAGTCGAACTGCGCCCACCCAATTATCGCTCTCAAATGGACCAGCCACGAGTTTGCCCGTCTCCAAGTTCCATATCCGCACTGTTGAATCCCATGACCAGCTCGCCAGCAGCGCGTTGTCCTCGGAGATACCATGCAGCTGATCCTTTGTGAGTGGCCTTGAAGTTTTTTCACAATCCCCGTCTCAACCTCACAGACTTTCAGCTCCACACTATTCCAATATCCGCCACCAGCAACAACCCATTGACCATCCCTTGATACCGCCACTGCCCATACGTACTCCTCACAAACATCCCGCACTTCTTCAACCTCCTTGCCTGCCTTCAGATCCCATTGCCGAGCTGTCACACCGGTACATTGCTTGCATCCTTCGAGCAGTCTATCTCTGCACCACACTGCACATCATTTGTCAAGACGCGTGATGGCCAGGGAGGGTTTATCCTCGCGGCACAACAAGACAAGTCCATCCTAAACGTCTACGACTCCCAAAAGGTAGTCTCATGTCTCTGATATAACTTTCACCTTTCTCAAAGCATCATAGGACCAGCTCGCTTTCAAAATAGTACTTCCTGAGAGGCTTTCGTGTATTGCGCTAGATAATGCGGGAAGCTTCTGTGCGAGAGGGACGACCCAAGGTCGAATATATTTATGGGAGGCGTGTCAGAGAATATAATATGTCACCCATGACGCCCTTATTTCAGGTGGTGATGACTCTGGCGTTAGCGTTTGGTCCGTGGCAAGGTCTGTTGTAAATTTCTTGTTGCTGTTGTGCTGTTGACAGCAATGTAGACTGGTCGACAATGACACCCAAAATGAACTTTCGACCCCATATTGTACGCTATCAGACCACACCCTACAAGCGAAAGACATCGTTTGCGGCGTGAGCGCAATTCCCTACTTGTCGCGCGCTTACCGCGTCCTTCGATCATAGTGTACAGGTGAGCTCGTCTTTCAAGCTGCGGTTACCTTTTGTTGTTCACCTCAGATACAAAGCTCTGGGATTTATCTTTGCAGTTGTTATTGACCACCTTCCGCTTCACCAGCTGGGATATCACCGAACACTTATTTTTGCTGCCTCTCCGGATGGCTCCATATATCAAGTCAACCTTTACCGCCAGCGCGCTGAAAAACACGCTGGGCAGATGATTGAGGCCATTGGAGGCACAGGCGTCAGTCTCATCCGCGTCGCCGGCGAGGACAGCAACAGTCGAAAATGTCTCATAACAGTCGAGTATGCCTTTCGCGTACTTTCACTGATGTGTACACCTAGCTGACGCACCTCGAATACAGCCAACCAATAACGGTTCTCACCATCTCCCTCACCAGCTCACTTCTTCTTGTGGGTACTGCCACAGGCCTCATCCACATCTACGACGTAGCCTCCCACGAAAGATTCAAAGGCAAGGGAGGCGCACGAGGTGGCGATGATGTTTCCCGTCCAGGAAGAGGTGGGTTTCTCATCTGTTGAAATGGGTACTCAGCTTACGCTGATATCATCCCCCGAAGACCTCTGGAGGCATACCAAGCACTTACGACTATCCTGAAGCTGAGTTTCAAGGAGACTATGCTTTCTTCGTACAACCGAACGCGATTGGCACCTCGAAGGCATCAAGTGCACGCGTTGCCAAGCTTGAAGCCGAGGTGGAGAATCTGAGGGAACAACTCGGGAAGGCCAAGGGGATCGACGACGTAATGTGGGAGACGGTTGTGCAGAAGGTCATGGTACAGGAAAAACAAGAGGCAGGTCAGAATGACACTGTTTCAGGTGAAGGTGAGGATGTAGATGATGTAGAGAGGCCGAGAAAGGAAGGTAAGAAGACGAGTAAATGATATTCCTACCCAACTAATCATTCCAATTTTTCCAAGTTAATGTAGGAATGTTTTGATGAGACCGCGCTGTCTTCCAACAGCTGCAGTGATATATTGTTGTGGGGTTTCGAACTTCCACAGACGCTGGTCATTAGTCCTCGACTATTTTGCCACTATCAAGCCAACGCCCACTCGCTCATAGCGTTCTTTAGTTGATGATGAGTTATCCCCCACCGCGTCACTGAAAGCAATATCCATAACGGTTGCTATATTTTAACAGGCTCCCTGATGATGTCTAACGTTGGTGCTCCCCTGTTTCTGTGTTTGATTTACGGACATAATCAAATCATTTGTATTGCAACAGGCTCAAGCTCCACGATCCACCAGCATATGCTAACCCCTCGCAAATCAACCCCGGACGCCTCTTGGGTAAGGATGGAAAATCAACACTTCTCATATTGAGTTCACTAGGTGAAATGCATTGTTTGAGCGCTGAGGCACATGAGGCGTCCGTCTGATACTCCAGAACTCGAGTCCCTGCCTCCCTCATGATCCTGACCACTCCTCCCAACTTGAAGTATGTTCGGAGGGCCTTTCATATGTAAACCTGTTATTAACGCTATTGGTCGCAGCCTAGTACAATTACGTTGTGTCTTTCCTCCTGTGATAACATAAAAATCTAGCTAGCTAGGGTCGCTGCATGGCCATCCATCGGTTTGCTGTTAACCGGACATATTTCAACTCACGAAGCGAATAACATTGTTAACAATTCACTACAGCACGCCAGAGTATCAAACACAGTCAGAAGGATACGTAAATGGGCCTGCCCAAAAAGATATGATAGACATTGAAATGTTGAACGCGCTTGAAAGGCTGAATGAAGGGCATGTAAGTATTGCGCAACGATGTTCCTTTTGACCGGTACTTTTACTAATGGCATGGTACAGCTCTCATTGAAAGCGAGGGTCAGGACATCATTGAGAGAGGGGCAATCTATTGAGAGTTCCTATTTAACAAGGACTACAAAGTTATTAGTGTACAATAAAAGAGCCATGAAAATATGAAAACGTGACAACAACAGATCTTGAAAATAAGAACAATTCATATCAATCATCCCCCGCATACTTATTCATATTGCCCACCAGTAGCATCAGCACTGGTGGTTACTGTCAGGCCATTGGTGGACACGACATAAATGTAGTGTCCATGATGGAGACCACAATACGGTGGAGGAGGGTCCAATGGAAGGCGTTCAGTTGTTATTGAAACATCTTGTGCATGTCTGTGCACACCGCCATGACGACCTGCAGCGAATGTGTTACCAGGAAGTGCGAGCGGCACAATGTGCACATGACCTAAGCGCTCTGGCATAAGGAATCAGGATCATTCAATTAGAAGAATGTAGATAAAAAAAATACGCACCATTGGATTGTGTAGTACTATGAATTGGCGTGGCGTCCTGCACTCTACTGCGAGCAAGAGGAGTTAATGCAGTGCTTGCTACACCGTCAACTCTCCTCCCATGTTGCACAGACTCTCTAGAAAGTGTTCGAGAGGTATGCGGGCCTACTTGAAGGGCTCGCCCAAGTCGTGGAGGGGGTGCCAAAGCCTGAGGCTGCATGCTGCTGACCCGCCTACGAACTGGGATTTGGCTTTGAGGTAGTGTTGTGGGATTACGTGGAATGATGCTCGAAGAATTTCGCACCAACATCCGAGCCGAAGGACTGGGAGGAGCTGGAATATGCAGCAACTGCAAAGAAGATTGAGGATGCGGAAGTTCCATGAACCTGGATAAGTTGCTCCAATTGATGTCTGTAAAGACCTTCACAAGCATAGCATTAGCCAATTTAGAAATTCTTTAGCAAATACAATTACCTTTCTTCGGACGGTTTGCGCAATGTCCGAAAATCTAGCCTTCATTTCCAGCATTGAGTTAGCCATAAGAGGATCGACGATTTGGTGCACAAAATCAGTGCCGCTCAAGCATGGCGAGTAATCAACATTGATGATGATTGTTGGTTTATTCTCGATGACATTGGCATGAGACTCGAAGACATATTCAGCTGTGAAAGATAGAGAAATTGACGCCTTTGCAATCAAAATTTTAGCGCCGTCACTGAATGCAAGCATTACCGACTCATACCATTGTATTATCTCGACATGCAAGATCTAACCATGCCAAATTCAGCAGTGTTGCGGGGGCCTTCTGAAAGGCGTGATGGCGCTGAGAATCCATCAATGTATTCACCATCTCAAGATGAATGAGGTAGGAGTTGTGGTAAAGAGGCGAACTTGAAGGAAACAGGACTAGGTAACAATATGAACACCGCGGCGGTGTGTTTTAATTACCGCAGACCTCACAGCGCTCCTGGTAAGGGTTCACACGTTTGTTAGACAAGGGGGGTCCTGAACTTGTAAGAACAATATATTGCCTTTGCAGCGTCAGAGCTAGACAGAGTACACTCGATACCTGCCTAACTAAACTCAACCTGTCAATCTTCCTCTCGCACTTGCTTGCAGCCATTAGTGAACCGTCAGACGAAATTAAAGTGATTGGGCGCATGCTCCTCGCGCGGCTATCAGCATCTCCGACCGCATCCATCGCACTTGCACAGCACCTCGACGAACTTACACCCTCTCTTGAATTGACGATGCGCGGGACAGCCGTCACTAAAGACATGAAGGATTTCACTATGCAGGCAGTGTAGGCTATATCTGTTTTTCAATGCTCTCGTAGGCAAAGCGCGACTGTTCTTGCGATTAGGATATCTGTCTAGTCAGCCTACGTTTCCAAGTCTATGATGTGAGGTAGTTACCTGGGTCTACATACCAGTACTTATTATCCTGCGTCTGGAGCCCTTTGTTGCATCAAAATTCGTGTTTCGCTCAATAAACCCTTGATGATGAATGAATAATGCTCTATGATCCAACCAACCCTTTCACCCTCTTCCAAATGAGCGCCGCAGCCTCCTTTCTCTCTCTTGTGGCGCCACCTGCTCCGAGGATGCTGTTGTTCTCAATCGCCCGACGAGAAAGGTAGGGCATGACCTAAACATGATGTATGGTCAGAATCATGCTCGACGCCATAAACTCGAATAGCACGGCGAAAGATGAAAAACCAAACATGCATTGACGCGGAAAGGCCAATCCAGAAGGGAATAGAAATAGACTCGCCTGCACCAGAGCGCCATACTTATCACAGACGGCGCCTCACACCGCGTCCGCCCGACGAGGTGGTTCGTCAGCGCATCTGACATTCCTACATGCCAGACAATGAGTTGATGCTATATAAGATAGAAAGCACAGAAGGATAACGTGCCATACAGCTGCCCAAATGCAGCCCTCTCTCCAACCTCGGGCGGGATCCGCACCACAACCTCTTGCACCTCATCGATACCAACGCGCTCGACGACTCCCAGACCCTTCTTGACAAGTTCCTCAAGGACGAACTTGCACGAGGTCCAGTGCATACCAAAAAATACACCAATGGCTGGTGCACTGGATCGGCCGGAGCAGTGAATGTCACGGGAGATTTCGTCGATCAACAGGGTCACACAGTCGTGATAGCATTAGTCCGTCGCATCCTTCGAGGGTTGAACAGGGGGTTCAGGATCGGGAGATATGGAGAACGAGTGTGTATGTTTTGATGAATAGGATCCGGCTGGAGAAGTTGCTGAACGAGCCAGTTGATGGGCAGCAAGCTCACGAGGGCGATAAGACCCCGGACAAGTTTCACTCCCAGCGCATAGCCTCTCTCACGGGCCTGCACCAGGGAGTGCGCGACGGGCGTGCTATAATTTGCGCGTGAGCACACTTGGTCATGTATGTAGATCTCAGTACTAACCACCGTAGATAGGCTTGATAGGTTACATACATGAGAGGCTGCACTCTGCTGTGCGCAGCTTCTTTTGCGGATGAAGAGGATATCCACGAGGAGATGCCCCACCATGCCGCTGGAAGCCACCGGAGGGGAGCTTGTTGAATCGCTCCATCAATGCGTGTCCCAATGCGTCGATGGCGGGTTGCTACCAACTATAATACGGAGAGGTAGTTTAGCATGCGACATTTAAAAAGCAGCCGAAAACTCGAAACGCCTATGTTCTGCATCAATGAAAACTCTTACTCCGCGTTCTTCAGCACGTGTGCAAATCTGCATAAGGTCGTTATATAGCTCTCTCAGGTCGTGGATATCAGATTCCGTTAGTGCTCCCGTAGGTATAGAAGAATGCAGGGCAGAAAGATCAGATGGAGAAGGAGCCCCTGGAAAGAGTACCGGCGGTTCAAGCTGTGCTCGAGTATGTGTGAGGTATGTTGACAGGTTGATCAAGGATTGGGCATTTGGAAGCAGGGCGGTCTGGGCGATTATGAGTATGGTGCTCTTCCTTTCATACTGACAACTCACAAGCTTAACAGCAATACAAGTCCGCCTCCTCCCTGTGTGTCCACCCTGTAGGAGATCCCTTCCGTCCTCATAGTCAGCGGAGACGTCAATACTCCTTATCATTTCCTTTACGATACGTTTGTGTACACGTTGCCTTTCCACGCTCGCCTGACCCGCCACCTCCTTCTCGTCGACTTCAACGGCGTAATTGAAGAGAACACCTTTGTTCTCTGCGCGGAGAAATGCAAGCAGTGGTAGGGCGCCATCGGCTGTTTCTGCACCGACGAACTGCCAACCCAGTTATGGCTCCAGATTAGACGAAGAAGGATAGAAAATATGTACCTGATGGAAGAAAGTAGCTCGCACGAAACTTTCGACTATCTTGCTCACTCCAGGGATACCGAACAAGATGTTCAATGTTGTTGGTGCGGCATCGACGAGGGGTGTTGATCGAGCGCTTGAAGCGGGTGAGAATGCTGGTGCGAGAGTAGAAGTTGCGAGGGATCTGCGGGGTTGTGGGAAAGCGTACGTGAGATATGGGAGGGATGTGAGGTTGCCCATGGATCAGGCGAGCGACTTGTAGGTCGAGACGATAATGCCATTGCGCCCCATTCGTCAGGAGCTGTATTAGCCTGTAGATCACGTTGATCAGCAGGAACATTTATGGAGAAGGAAATGATACGTACTTGGGGAAACCCGAGCAGTCAGCCGTAGAGCACCTGTAGCACGAGGAATGGAACGCGCACGAGTGGACTACTTGCGAAGACCGAGAAATACCACGAGTGTGTCCTACATAGCTCGAGGTTATTTCAAGTAGATAAAACCAATTAGTCTACACTCACTGGTGAGGTTGGAATAATGAACTGGAAATCAGAGTGAATGACGTGCTGAAGGACGACACTAGGAACGGGCATATAACGCGCACTCTGGCAGAACATGTAATAGCAGTGCTAATAATAAGGAAAACTCTGACTGAACAGTCACGTGGTTCGATTTCAACTGATCCGAAAGCAGATATCGGTATCCAAATCTCCGGCTGTCAGTTGAGTTTGAATATTTTGCGTGGTCGCCCAAGCAAACAGACACCGTATATCTGACCAACATTTGCGCCCTTACTCTCATGGCTGGCAGGAAGAGCAGGAAGAGCGTGAGTAAGCAGTCTCCTTGTGTTTGTTTGCTCAAATATTTTCAGAGGCGCGCTGTGACTGAGGCAAATGAGGTGGCTAAGCACGCTTCAATGTTGACAGGCACAGCCAAGACGCAACTTCTGGCAGCTACATCAGTACCACTCCCAAAAAGACGCTATGGCCCTGCAAAACAGCGGAAGCAATCTATGTTGCAGAGGACTGCAGCCCACATCTGCAACTACTGGTTGCAAACTGCGCCTACATTTCGCATTCCAGGTGTGAAAATTGAGCAGCTTGCAGAGCGATCAAAGCCTAGCAAAGCGGATAAATCTCATGCCACCAAGGTCATGGATGAGATGGCAGACTGGGAATCCGACGCCTTCTCCGCCAAGTTCGCTGATGCAGATGGCAATTTGGTGGCGGCCTACTTTTCTAACAGAATTGTCAACACTGACAAACCTCTGGACTGCCACTTACATTGGTGGTCCACGGACTCCATCGCAACTTCATCGTTCCCTACATGATCTAAAGAAAGCGCAGGCAGACTAACGCAGTCAAATTAGCATTTGATGGCATCCCTGTGAGTGTTCTTCATGATCTCAGAGTATGCGCTCATAAAATGCTCAGCCTGATATTGCGGAGGATGCTTTGTATGCCTCGCAAGTCCTACACCACTTCCTCCGCCCCCATAAAAGCAAAAAAGACGGGAGGCACGACTTCGCTGATTTCCTCATGCGTTATAAGCGTGAAGGGGAAGTAGAAGCAGATGAGGACAAGGGTAAGGATCTGGACCTGAGGGACAAGGACGAGGACGAGGACCAAGATGATGAGGACCAGGACCAGGGCGCTGACGAGGACTGGGAGGATGCGCCCACAAAGTTCAGCCATGCAGGGCTTGAATATGAATTTGCTAACGAGTATGAAAATTCAGAGTGTACTGGCGTCTCTCATCTTGTTCACTCATGGCAGATGCAAGGTCACCATGGAAAGGCGGTGAGTGTTTGACAGCCTGTGCAGCAGATGGAGCTGACAGCCCCCAAGGTTGAAGAGAGTCCACTGAAGCCTTCAGCGGATATGTTTCGCAACGCGCAAGTTGCACTTGCCGTACGGTGGTATATGAAGCGGACGTCCAAGTTGGCGCTAGCACTCAAGGAAATGTTCAAAGTGGCCTACCCAGATGAATTTAATATCTATGAAAAAGCCTTTGAGGCAGGCGTCTGGGAGGTGGCAGATCCTGGCCCCTGGCTAGGACGCGCAATTGTATGGAAGCTCAATGTTTTGCCCCATCGAGATGGGCTGGACGGCGGCCCCACAGCAATATTTTGCCTGGGCCACTTTTCAGGGGGTGAGGCGTACTTAACGGATCTCAAGCTCAAACTTTGGTGCGTTTTAAATTGAGCATTAACATTTTATTAAAGCTTAACATTGTAACTAGGTATCGTCCAGGCGACGTGCTAATTTTTAGGGCAGGGGACCTCTACCACGCCGTTGGCCCTTGGAAGGCTGAGGGTGGCGTTACTGCACGGGGCATCACGCCCGGCCGAGTCGGCAATGTATTCTTCTCTCCAGCTCATTCCCTCCGAGCTCTGAAAGGTAAGAGCGCTGGTTGGATGAAAAGCACGGCGGGAGGCGCCTTGCCGAGCTCTGAGTCCTAGTTAATGTTTCAGGATTGGCTTTTTAATATCAATAAAACTCTGCTCGATCGCGCATGCATACGCGCCCATCTTCCGCACGTCCCCTATCTTGATATTAGCATGGTCGAATGTGAATGTAACGACAGGGTCGCCGGCCTGACGTTCGGATATAGAGGGCAGCATCTTGGGGTAGCAGGCCAAGAAGTGCGTAAGGAGGACGTTTCATGCGTTCATGCTGTTCACCCATGAGTTGAACGAACGTCTGTGGATGAATAGCAGGGAAACGCACCTCTTGCCTACGTCGCCGTAATTCCACCCGCCCCGTCCCTTGTTGCGCCAATGAATCTCGTCGTTCAGGGTAGGTACCGCACGGGCCCATGCATATCTGAGAATCCAAGCTCCTCAAGTGTGTTGTAATCCCGAAGATAGAGGAATACCATGCGATTGCTGATGAGGTAGAGCAGTTCTTCCGGGGGCGGGTCAAGCTGTTCCATATCTTAGTACCAAGATATCATCAGGGTGTGAGCGGGGATACGCACCCGCTGTCTCATCGCCAAGATCTTTGCGAGGCCAATGTGGTGGTCGCCGTGAATGCGGCTCATAAAGATACTCTCAAAACATCCCATACATTGTCTCCGTATTTCCTGGAGAGTTGCCCCCACGTACCCTCTCTTGCATCCAGGAGAATATACCCTGGTCCTGGGATACATAGGAGTGTGCCATCAACTGTACAGATAATTCGGTGTAGTTCCTGAGGTGGAAACGGGGGTGTACGAACCATTTCGGGACTTGCTAGGAATGAAGCTGACCATTCCGAGGCTAACCACCATAACGTCCTTGCCTGTGACGTCGGGCACTGTAGCCTCATTGACGCGCGCTCGTGCCTCAGAAAATCGTGTTCTCGCAGCGTCGGAGAGCGTTGGGGTGTGCGCTCGAGCAGACAGGGTAATTCACCATGATGGCCTGCTTTCCATCAGTCACGCTAACGGCAGTCTTTCAAAATAGAAGTTTCTCACCAAAAGTATAGTTGAAAAGCCCGTGCGCTACTCCTGTGGGACAGGCAGATAAGTTCGTCCGGGATTGAATCATTCACAAGCTGTGCGCGACTTACCGATATCATTGGTGTAAGCGATGTGTAGCTCTAGCGCATGTAGATCTATCATGGGTGGTGTTGAAGTAATTAAGAGGCGTGCGAACTACGAGGTAGGCGTTAACCAAGCATAGCAGGTCCAGAAAAGAGGGCGTTCGCTCAGCTTCAAGTTGGCAGATTCGCCTAGGCAGTTGAAGACATACGTGATCTCGAGAGTGCGATGCGTTCCCACGAACAACCACGTGACATTCTGTTCGCATTTTTATCAAGTTCATAGTGTTGATTTTTACTTCAGCTAGTACCACTGGAACGCCGGTTCAATCCATTGGCCGATACACGCACACTGCACGGCTCCGCATCGTGACGGACACTTTCAGCTGCTTAGGCGCTGATCCGTGAACAGGGCTGTTAACTTGCGCCGATCAGGTCACTGAACACCACGGTGCCCTGGGAAGACTCACCTTTTTTCTTTCTTTGCGGGTGAGATGCTCTGCTATGGCTGGAGGTCTCCGTGCGTTCATCGATGAACCCGCATATCCTTTATCTACACTTTTATGCACTGCTATGGCTCAGTCCCGTCCAGGACGCACATGGGTCTTATAAAATTTTATTCCATTATAGGTGTGTGCGCATGCAGATCACCACTGTCTTACCCTACTCAAATTATACGTAGAATAATCCCCATCGCACGACAATGCGCCATCTACGCCTGACACCAAACTGTCCCCCGAGCTCATGTCCACCCCAAGTACAGCTATCCCAGTGACTGATCATGCTATATCGGGCGGTGATACTCAGGCTGGAGCCACCATGACTAGGCTACAAACGCCCTCCCCACGCTTAATTTGACTGAGCTCAAAGCCACCCCAGTGCGGTTGGCTTGGCTGTTGTCAACGAACGTATTGCTCTTCTAGGCGTCGCGTACCTTAATTGGAAGTTCCCTCTGCGATCCACCGGTAACTGATCTTCTCTTATTATCCAGTATTGAATCGCCTGGAGAAATTCCATCAAACATGACCTCAGCAGCCTTGGTGACCTCCTCGTTAGCTAGCTGCGTGAAGGTCAGGTAAGCTGCTCTACTGCTATTCACTGCATTTCGATAAGAAGTGTAAGTGTAATATGCATTGACTTTTAACGTGGGACTTCAAGTTGAGCTTACATAGGATCAATAATAACTTTTATTTATTTATTTTAATCACTAGTGTTTATTGTCCGTTGGGGCGATGCCCTATGGAAGACAAAACATACAAGTAGGATCAATAACTGGGATCCTGCTGAAGTATACGCAAGGTTTACATTTCATGTTTAGTAAATCCTGCCCTTCTTACTTATTCAAATTTCATGACCTTTTACTATCTATCAGACCGCTATTATCTATGAGGCATCGGATAAGCCTGAGGATGGCTGCTTCGTCACTTATTCGGAGCTGCTTCGCGAGGTCTGCTCTATTGCAAATGTCCTGAAAGCTCTTGGTGTTAAGAAGGGCGACACCGTTTCTGTATTCCTGCCAACCACCTGGCAATCTGTTGCTGCTTTCCTCACTTGCTCACAGATTGGCGCCGTTCACTCTGCAGTCTTCGCTGGCTTTAGCGTAGAGTCTCTCCGTGACCGTATTCAAGACTGCAAGTCGCGTGTTGTCCTTACCAGTGACGAGGGCAGGCGCGGTGGCAAGTCAATCGCAACCTGAAGGAATGCCCTGTCGTTGAACATGTCCTTGTTCTCAGGCGCACCGGAGGCCAGGTGCCATGGGTTGATGGCAGGGACAAGTGGTGGCACGAGGAGACTGCCAAAGTCCCTAGTTACTGCCCACCCGAGATCATGTCCTCAGAAGATCCGCTCTTCATTCTCTACGTCAGTGGCTTCCTTTCCATGTATATTTGCCTAGTCTTGATTCTCAATCTACGTTCAGACTTCTGGATCCACAGGAAAACCCAAGGGTGTCGTTCATACTACTGGCGGATACTTCCTTTGCGCCGCCCTCACTGTAAAATATGTTATCTAAAGCATTATATTGTAGAGCATCCTAACAATCTACGTAAATCTGCTGACCACTTTTGCATGGAAATGTTTGGCATTGTCGAGTAAAGACCAATTTGAAAGTACACCGGCTGAGTAGCATGATTTGCTCGGTGACCTCTTTTATTTGAATGGATGTGAGAAAAAACAAACAGGCTCAGGTTCATGAAGTTAAATATTATAATAGGGACAGGTACTAAGATGAAAAATAAAGTAGGATGCGATGTGTGAAGGTGAAAAATGCTTCGGTGGTGTCAGTAATTATCCGGTACGGATACATATTGTTTGGTACTCAAGTAGTATATCAAAGTTACCAGCTGGGAATGACCATCGCTTGCACATTGAATTTGCTCGAGGGTTAAATTCTGTGCCAGACTCGGAACACTATGAGAGAAATCTAGAGATGAAAAAGAACGACGATGTGCTTGCCGATCAGCCATGATACATTGATTCCCTGCAAAGATAACGATCGAGCTAGGATATTTAGCAGGAGCAGAATTCTGCCCTTCTACAATTCGCACGGCTACAAAATCAAGGAGTCATCGGTTTACTGACGGTATTGTTGTATCCGAATCAACAGTGGGCAACTCTGAGCTAGGTCGACGTCGCGTATTCGTGCCTCTTGAAAAACTACTGCTCTTGCTCCTTCAACTCAGTGAGCATTGCCTCGAGCGAACAGGCAGAGGCAGTTGTCAATGCATGGAATTTCTGGGCTACATTCTTGTCTCTACTAGGTACGCACACACTGGAATTATTTTTGTGCTACAACTTCAACGAATCATATTGAATGGGACTTTTAGCGAGCAGGTTTGATACTAGACTGTCCTAATCTCCGGATTCTCGGGAGTCTGCGTTACGTGCCTTGAATTCGTTGGAAAGTGCTTTGTCCGAAGAGTCTCCCGGCTTTGGATGAGTTGGGAACGGGATCTTCCGACCAATGCCAGGTATGTACAATTCTTGGGATGTTCCATACGATGGGATCTCACTTGAACTGCCGCAGTATCTTCCACCTTTACTATCATCACTCCCGGACCAAGTCTCGGCATTCTGCTACAGGAAGTCCTCACCCTGACACGTTCGCCGTTCGTGTCAATGCCTTATCAGTATAAGTACCCCTTTTGATCAAACATGCATCTTTTTCCAGAGACATTCATGTTTTAAGAAATTTTCGGCCGTACCTTTTGAAAGGGAGGTACTAGGGCTTCTTCCACTTGCTCCTTGGGTTGGTGGGTGGGCAAGATTCCTCATGACCGTCATATGCATCTTGTGAATCATTTTGGAAGATTCCGCCCAAGAGTCCTAATAATTGGCTCCATGAATTTGGACCCTACATGTGCTTGCCTGATGGAGCCAGAGGGAAGCAAAACAAATGGCTTCATGCACAGGAGCCTGGCAGGGCTGAGTATCCCGGGTCACAGTTGTCTGTCAAGGCATTCTTCTTTGGATAAAGCAGCAAACCATGCGGACAGTAAATGTCAGGAACTATCCGACCATTTGGAAGTGTGCACGGCGATCAGGAGCTGGCGCAGTGGTGTGTCACTGGAAGGCGAGCCTCATGGCTTGAAGATAGTATTATATCAGGTGAACAATGCGATGGAGAGTGTCTACCTCCATTTATTGGATTGCATGTGTGATTCCGCCTTTTCGCCAAATATAGACTGCTGTCACATGGCATAGTATATATGATGGATGTACGTGGTCGGTTTGTGCTCACCGGCGCTCACCAAGCCACTGTACACCAGTCACTAGTCATTGCATCAGCCATCATGGCTCACATTGCATCATGTTCGTATATACATTCCTTCCTTGGCACTGCTATACAGTTATACTGACGCTCGATGGCAATAGCGCCCACTACAAGCTTCACATTCAGTATACCTCACTCCGAGCGCACAGATCATAGTATCTCCCTCAGCGAGTTCCACACTCTCATTGCCATAGACGCCAGTATGTGTTGCACTGTTGAATTAACTAAATGATCTTGACGTTGCACAGACACTTACCAAGATCACAAAGAGAATGTCAGGCTCATGCAGGCCAGCATGGCAGTTCTGACGGCGGATGTCACCGACCTTAAAGACCAAATGTTAGCGCATAAGATGCCACCTACGTATTGGCTCAGGATAGCATGGACAACAGTGAAAGGATAAAAGAAAGTATTCAAGATTTTTGCGCAGCCATGAGGTTGGAATTTGCGGCATTGAAAGCTATATTGTTAGAAAGGAAATGATCTTATTAGCTAAACCATACTACTGTTGTTCATTTATTGTGTACTGACAAATTGCTACATTATCAATACGCTTTGGGTGTCCAACATCTACCTAAGAGTTGTAGTGGACGCAGAGATCGAGACGGAAAGTGTACAGGCAAGGTTTGCTGAGACGAGTACATCCATCTGTCTGGAACCCTTAGATTTATGGGACAAAACACTATTCTCATAATATGTACGAGCTGACACCTTACTATGTTGAATGATATGCTCCGAACCAACCCCCACAAACGACCCGCAGAACCAGCCTAAGGCCACACGAACGTCCTCGGTTGGTGTTGCATTCGAGGTATCCCCGCCTATTGTCGTCTTCCACCTGGTGTGGAATAATTCGTCTGGATGGATCGGTTGGATTACTGGACAATGGACATACCTACATTGTTTATGGACCACTGGCAAATGGAGTCAGCACCATCATGTCTTTGAGTTTACCCCACACCATCCCGCCACTGGCAGACCGTCCAGAAGCACCAACTTACCCAGTTCTATTCTGCTCCTACTGCCATTCGCCTCCTTCGCAGACTCAGCGCTCAGCACGTGGAGAACCATGATCTCAGCCGTTTACGTGTCCTTGGCTCTGTCGGTGAGCCTACTATTAACCCCGACTCGGAAGCCTGGAACTGGTACAACGAACATGTTGGCAAGAAGCAGTGCACTATCGTTGATACGTTCTGGTAAGTGAATTCACGAAGTATTTGCGACCGTGCTGAATATCCTCTTCAAGGCAAACTGAGACTGGATCGATCGTCGTCACCCCATTCCCTGGTGCGATTGAGACCAAGCCTGCTTCTGCAACTGTTCCCTTCTTTGGTATTGAACCTGCTATTCTGGACCCTGTTAGTGGAAAGGTACTCGAATTAACACATTTTCTTCAATCACGAAGTTTCACAGGAATTAGAGGGAAACAACGTTGAGGGAGTTCTCGTCATCAAGCAACCTTGGCCTTCAATTGCCCGTTCCGTACATAACGACCGCAGCCGTTACCTGGAGATGTACATGAAGCCATACGGTGGAGTTTTCTACACGGGAGACGGCGCTGCACGCGATGAACATTGTTACATTTGGATTAAGGGCCGTATTGACGGTGAGGACGTCCTTTGGAAGATTACCCGCCTGTAATGACCATTCTGTAGATGTTATCAATATCTCTAGACACTGTTCGTCAACTCCTGAGATCGAGTCCACCTTGATCATGCACAGAGGTGTCGCTGAGACTGCTGTCATCGGTACTGCTGATGAGTTGACAGGACAGGCTGTAGTTGCCTTCGTCACACTTAAACCGTCAGTTTTTTGTTCTTTTGTTGAACGTTGATGTTGATTGACTTTAGGTATACCAGGGAATTCACGTACGACCACAATGACGAGGCTTCCCTGGCTAAGGAGCTCGTTCTCCAAGTCAGAAAGGTGATTGGCCCCTTCGTGGCACCTAAAAAGATCTTCATCGTCAGTGATCTGCCCAAGACCCACTCCGGAACTTGAAAGGCAAGTCTGGGCCTGTGTCTTCCTCCACGATCATCTAATGACACATGTTAATGCAGATCATGTGTCGCATCATGCGCAAGATCATCGCTGGTGAAGGTGACCAACTCGGTGATCTTAGCACTGTCGCTGAGCCTGGTGTGGTCGATGTTATCAAGAAGAAGGTTGCCGAGAGTACATAAACTCGATAACGAGAAGCAGAAGTGTTCAGAAGCCGTTGTTGTACCGATCGATGTACTTTTCCGCTTTTATGCCTCATACGTGATTAACACTTTGTACAAGGTAGACAAGTAGATGTTGCAACATATGAATGGTTTTCGCAGCTTACCTACCAGCTATTGCCGAATGAGTTCGTCAAACATTTTGCTCTCCAGGCTCTACCAATATCCTTCAGACCAACCTCTTTGGCTGTACTGCGACTTAAGCCTCAAGATCAGATTCCTCACTCGGCGACGTTCGAGGCAGCACTAAATGATGTATAGAAACCATAGTTGACTCAGGTTGGTATCGAAAAAGCGCCGATAGTCTCGAAATAGTACTCCTGATCTTCATAAAATGGAATATGAACTTCACCCATTTGACCTTCGGTATCTTCTCTATGAAAGGCTCGACTATGAAATCTCCTCATAACCGTTGCAAAGAAATTCTGTCAAGGCGATCGGTAATATCCCAAGTGAACAACCATCCCATGAGGTTGAACTCCGAAGTTCCGAACCTGATCGTGCTTAGAGTGAGCATACACTGATAAGCCGTAGTCGCACGCGGACGTACTTACATTGTGGTATACACAGTGGGATTTTCATCCATATCCGCAAAAGATTGATCAAGCGCGTGGTATAATCTCGTTCCATACTGTTCGCAAGAGGACTTGCAAATCCTTCTTCATCTCCTCTGGCGCATAAAAGACGCCTGTCGAATCTCCCTGCAAATGTCATTCTTGAGCTTCTCCAGATGCGTGAGAGTGATGCAGGAAGCGAACATTGTAGGGCTCTCCTAACATTGGCACAATGATGGCGCTGCACAAATGTTGACTCACGATGAGGATGATGACTGGGCCATGACGTGCTGTCACTTGCAATTCTGTATACGACAGCAGGAGCAGGAACTGGCAGAGCCCTTCAAGATGACGGATCTCAGCTCCCCATTGCTTCATAAATCTCCTGCGTTGTATTTCGGTGCGGTGAGTAGCAGCTCGGTCTGGGCTGACCTGAGAGTCAGAAAGACGCTTGCTGAGCTCCGAGAACTTGTAAGCCAGATTGGCATTTGTCGACTCGAGGTCTTCAACTGGACTTCTCAGGCGAGAGGCCAGGGACCATCGATGGCCACGGCCCTGCTCAACAAGTTCAATTTCGTCTCGTAGATTGGCAAGGCGATGCCGCACTCACAGGCAATGTACAGGCACGACAAAAAGTAGAAGTAGCTTCGCGCCGTGCAACAATCAAAGGCCGCATTTCCAAATGTCTGTCAAGAAGCTCGAAAAAGGTTTTGTAAGCTTCTGATACGGAATCATGCCTAAAGTCCAATTGATCGCCTCGTCGATGCTTCTGGGAATCCTTGAGTGGGATGTCGTGATGCCAGTAACGACAAATCAGCAGACTTGTGTTGCACTCTGCAACGAGACAGATAAGTTTCCTGCAACCACATGTGGCAACTCAGGTGCCGTGAAGGCAGACGCCAGTGACCCTTAGCAGATTCGAATGTCCTCCTAAAGTTCTCGTTCCTCTGGGTTTGCATGAAACGAGTGCATGCTGAGCTCAGATTGGGGAGATTGGTATGGTGCTTTGGATCGTCAAGTCGCGTTAAACAAAGAGAATCGCGGTACAGTCAATGGCCTCGTTAAGATCCTCGCTGGCGCTCAATTTGACAGATCTGGTTTTGAGCGCGAGGGCAAGGTTTGAAAGTGTAATCACGATATAGATCCTCAGGCGGGCGCAATTTCAGTGCCTTGCGATGGAGGCTGATGGCTCTGTTGAGGTCGTTGACATTACCACATCGGTTGAAACAGGTGAAGAGAGTGGCTCCTATGTTGCCCAATGAGAAATGACGAGATTTGTGCCCGAGCGCTTCTTCGTACAAAGCCTGGTTGAAGTCGTTGGATTTACCTTGGTGACCGAAGCGGGACTGGAGTGAGTAGGCCAAATTATTCAGGTAGTGATCGCGTTCAGGATGGCTTTCGGGGTACAGAGAAACGGCTTCACGAGCATGTTGATCGTCAATGGTGCCGCACTGGTCAAAGCATGCTTCAATTCCCTGTGCAAGCTTGTCGAGGGCTCGAGGACGGTCCTGATGGCCCAGATGACAGAGCTCAAGCACGATTCATTGAAGGTGGATGGAGTCATCAGACGCGTCTATTGGAAGATTGTTGTATTCGCGGATCGCATGATCAACACCATCTACCCCTGCCACGACGAAGGTAGGTGCCCTCTGGAATGAAGTACGGAAGACGCAAGGAAATGAAGAAGGGGTTCGGATGCTGGCGGGATGAGCATTTGTCTGTTGCCTTTCAGTTGCCGTTCAGTTGCCTTTTCTGTTGTTTTTCTGTTGCCGTTCTGTTGCCTTTTCTGTTGCCTTTCTGTTGCCTTTCTGTTGCCTTTCTGTTGCCTTTCTGTTGCCTTTCTGTTGCCCTTCTGTTGCCCCCAACACATCAACACCCTTTCTGTTGCCCTTCTGTTGCCCCCAACACATCAACACCCTTTCTGTTGCCCTTCTGTTGCCCCCAACACATCAACACCCCAGGGAACAAAAACCCAAAACCTGGCAGCATCTCAAGTATTTTTCTTTTCTCTCTCTTCAGACGCACAAAGACTTATAAATAATTAATACAGTGACACTCATCTCTCCTGAAACCAAGAGGAAGTACAATCGCAAATATGAAGCTAAATTTACTCCTGAGGAGAAAGAGAAGCGCCGCAAAGCACAAGCAGCTTGCAAACGAAAATTGCGGGCTGCTAGAAAGCTTCGAGGTGCCTCTCCAACTATTACCAGTGGTACTTCTGGTCCCGATTATCCTCCTCCACTGGCGTCACTTGCATCAGGCTGCCATTCCATGCTAAATCAACATCTCAATGTAGATCACGCATCTGGAATGCAAGGTATACAAGTCCCAGAGGATCCAGAAACGGTCACATGGTCAGATGGCCATATCACTGTATTACCTACTGTTATGAGGGAGGGACAAAATGTATTGAAAGAGGATGCAGAGCTCACCAAGAAGTTGGCGGAGGTTCCAACATCAAAACCTGGGTCTGAATTTGTCGCTCATTTTGATTTCCACCACACATCCAGGGACTAACTAATTCTAGGAATTCGAGCCAGTCTTGGAGAGGGTAAATGTGTGGTTGTTAGGGGGGCAGAAAAACCTGGGCCTGATGTGTTGAGTATGGAGTATCTGGAGAAAATGTATCGCATTCAGTCCACAATGAGAGTGGATATGCATGGTCTAGTGTTTCTTATTTCTTTAATATGTCTCACTTTCTAAATATTTATTCAGATATGGAGCTTCGAGCAAAGGAGTCCAGCAAACCTCACATTGCAGGAACAGTGGGGGATTTGATTGCCGGTATATTCAATCCAAATGAGCAGCGGTGTATCCTGGACTGTGTGATATCTACTGGTTTGCCTCAGTATTTAAGGTGCGTCCAGTCTCATTTGTATCTATTCAGTCATTAATCTAGAATCTAGATTAAGTGCGTTGGATGATGGCCTTATGGCTTGGCACAGAACTCTTCAAGATTGTCCTTTGAAAGGAAAGTTTGTCCATCCAGACAACTTTCGAATATTTATCGGCCAAAGTGAGTCCCTCCAAACTTCTTCGAAACGTGTTTGTAATGAATGTTCGACTATCCACAGCTCTGCCACAGGACATCCAAAGGCTACAAAAGCAGCGGTTCTTGACGTCATCACTCCCGATACCAAGCATGGGCTGATGGTAGCTGGCGCCGAGTTCCTCATGCTCCTCAGCAATTGCTCAAACAGTTTCCCAAACCTTGCTCAGAAATACGAGATTCATATCTCTCATTCTAAGAGTGTGAAGCTTTTTGTGTTTTCCCGACTTTAATTGACATGGAACTAGTCGCGGATCTTGTTTTGAATCGTATTCCAGAGGAGCTCCGTTCTTCGGTGATAGAAATCATCAATCAATCAAAGTCTACTACTCCACAAAAGCGAGTATCTCTGTTGAAGAAAGGACTTTTGAGGAGTACGACGGATGAATTAGAAGCCCTTGCTGAAATAGGTGATCTCAGGACAGGCATACGTGTGCATGAGCTAATTGCAGGAATAGATGAGGACATCAATACTCTCCTATCCAAACTTGAGAAGGTTTCGCCCACCCTTGTTACGGTCATGAAGCCCGCCGTGGAGGAAATCAAGCAAACAATCCAGTTCGCCACATCTGCGGGCTTCTCCGCCCCCGTCTTCTTCCATCCCGTGATGTGGGGCGCTCATCACATGCATTTCAAGGAAGGAGTGTGTATCGAAGTAGTCAGACGAACTAGGCGGCTGGACGTTCTTGCTGCAGCTGGACGGTATGACATTCAAGGTTTGAGTTTGATGATGCTTGACATTGATAATAGATATGACAATCTCATCGCCCAGTATTCCAATCCGAAACCTAGGTTGGATCCTATCTGTGCATTCGCCGTACAAATCGCTCTTGAGAAGATCGCAATGGTCTTAGCGGCCTTCTAGAGCACCTCCGTGAAAGCACACGTTAAGGAACAGCGGTCATTCGGTTTCTGGAGCCCTCGGAGATGCGACTTTTACATCCTTCCATATCAGACAGGCTACTTTCAGGACCGTTTGGAAGTTGCTTCTTTACTGTGGCAAAACAACTTCAGTGCCGATATCATGTATGATGCTAACCTCATGGAACCTGAACATGAGAGTCACATCGACCTATGCGTACGCGAAGGAATACTGTAGGTTCAAAACTAGAATCACCTAAATCATCCACGCTGACGTCTGGCATCAGATTTGCCAATTTATCCTCGACCCCGCACCGTGCGCCGCAAGCAGGCCGTTTTCAAGGTGAAAAGCATCTTGAAGGGCACAGTTTATGAAGGTTTGGATTTTTTGAACTTTTCCACCTTTCGAGGCTAATCGAAGGGCAGTTTCACGCCAAGATCTTGTCGGCTGGCTTCAACACCAGATTGCTAGCAGAAACACGTAGACTTGGCTACCTCAGGCTCATCTGCCTACCCTGATACTCTTACACTTCCTGTGCCATACAAGGACGCATCTATTCCTGAAGTACAACTGATTCTACCCGTCGATACAAAGAAGCAGAAAAAACATGTCAAACAAATCCTTCTCGATCGAGGTAATGCCAATTATAAATGTAATTTCAAATCGACTGACGCATGTCTAACATGTGTAAGTACGAGACGGTTGATCCCGCGGAAGCAATTCGCGTGACTCTCATGAAAGGGCCGGGCACCTTAAAACGGCAGTGCAAAATGGGTTACCGATGCTTGCTGTTGATGTTCCAAACGCGGTCTTTGTTCTCTGCTAATGGCACATGGGTGCGCACTGCAATTGGCACGACTTGTGCGATCGCCATTGGCATGCTTTGGGCAGCGCACCGCGCGACTTGCGCAATCATCATTGGCGTGACAGGTGCGCGCTGTAGCATGACTTGCATGATCATTCACGCAAGTGGCGCGATCAGTGGCGCGACTGGTGCGCTTGGTGTTACGGACGCCCCATGCTCTTTGGGGCGGAATACTATGCCCAAGAGAACGGCTGGATTAGCTCCGTCCACTTTGTATTCAAGTAAAACCGCTGTAGTACAACTCTCAGACATCGAGTTCACGTCTCAGCATATGCGTAACGAGGGCCTCGAATCCACTTACCATAGAGATGTCTCCACGACTGCAGAGGAAAGTCTTAGTGTTGATAATGGGGATCACGTTGTAGAAGTTCCGAGAACGCACGAGGTTACATCCATTTTGCTGGAGGGGCTACGACACTGTATTGTGCGCATCGCGTTATGTTTGTATCACATATAATGACATATACCCACTACAGGCCATTCATTGTGTATACTAGGGGTGTCATACCCAACATCTATCTACATGACCAAGATCTGGAGCTTCTCCGCCCTCTGATGAAGCGATATAATGTGGGCACCGCACGCACCTCTGCGGCACCATCCAGAATCACTCCACACCATCGACCTCTAGTAAAATCATTCCAATTACCACACCCGCTCGAAGTTTTGAAGCTCGAACACAAACGATCTATGCAGCCGCAGAGATTCCCTATAGCTAATGTATGGTCACCTGCTCGCAAGACAGGATAGTTCGTTTGTGGGACTTGAAGACAGGTGAAGTGCTAAAGAAGATGGAGGGGCATACCGGTGTGGTGAAGGGATTGGCGGTATCACAAGAAGTACAGATGATAGCAACCGGCGATGAGAATGGAGAAGTCATCGTCTGGGAGGGAAAAACTGGGGAACCTCTCACCAAAGCAATGAAAGCCCACAATAATGCAGTGCACTCGCTGGACTTTGATCGCGATGGCGCGTTCCTTGCCACCATATCATCGGCACCAAACGACCCAACGACCAAGTTTTGGAACACCAAAACATGGGCTTTACACGGATATGTCAGGTGTGGTAGTACGGTGACCGCGGTCCGCTGCATTCGGTATTCGCCATCGGGTAAATTTTATATTGCGGTTGCAACTTGAACAGACCAAGATGTCCAAATTTACGATGGCAAAACCGAACCAAGCTAGTAAGATCTTCGAGGTCAGCGCCAACAGTAAAAGACTTCGAGATGGTTAAGTTGTGGATGACAATATTTCCCGTTATAGTCAGGGCCCATGATAATGCGCTCCGGTCAACTGTCGTGCCTAGCGATGCGCAGAAGCTGTCTATGAGGACGTCACTGAACAAGACCGAGCCAATTTGAGGTTCGGGCATGAGTATATGATTCCGAAATGGATAAAGACGCCGATATAGCGAGTTTCTCCTTTTTGACAATCCCGCTCAGAGATCCGTCCGTTGCCCATTCCCTATCGATGCTGAATGCAAGCCCATCAGAGGACGCCTCGAGCTAGATATCGTTTGAGACACTGACGAATGTGATCATCCCTGAGATCTTTACCTCGAACGGGGACAAATCGTCGTTGACAGAAACATGGATGGAAGCACCAGAACCACTTGGAGGGGGTGGATTTTCATTGGATGATGCAAGAATGCTGAATAACTTCTTATTCACCACGACGGGGGATAAGTGACCATCGATGATCACATGTGACGTGCAGATATTCACCTTGCCATCAGCGGAGAAGTGGAGGGAGGGGATCTTGAATGAGCCTCTCATGGCGAACTGTTGCTTCATAATGTTTCCCTTTGAATCAACGAGATCGATAGGCACTATCTTGAACTCATAAGGACCAAATCTGAGGTCGAGGTAGTCCGGAACGTCATGAGCATCAGAGAATGTTTCGATTATGTTGTTAAGCGTAAGACCTCTACAAACGTAAAAATTAGATGAAGGACTCAGATAACATAGATCACCAGAGCTCACTCGATCCGTCCCATTGCGTAGGATTTAAGGATATCCAACTCTAAGAAGTGGAGATTGACGCTAATAAAATCAGTCAAAAGGTGATGTTGCGACTGTCGTTTTCTTACCTGCCATAAAATTTGGACTTTTTCACGGAGGTCAACAGTTCCTGATACGGTAAACTCAGAGGGTAAGGGAAATTCTTCAGGGGGGAACTCCGCCTCAAAGACGATATTCTCAAAGTTAAGCCCATCGTATCCAAAGACCCCTTTCCACTGATCTAGTGTAAACTTGAATCCCAGGACTGTCATACTGAAATCGACAAAGAGGAATAGTGATGTCGCGATCGGATTCTTCGAGACCTGCTCGCCAAAGTTCAGCACCGCAGTACCTGGTGTTGCTGGTCAATCACTCTTGGTAAATGAAGATGTTTAACTGATACCCACCTTGAATTCCGACCTTTGGTAGCAATTCTGTTTCATCGGAACAAATTAAGACTGCGAGGGACGCCTCCCCATTCCACAAATATATAGTTTTGACAGATATTGACAGGTGTAGGTATTCATTACCCACAATGCCAAGGATGTCATTAGTATCAACGCCGAGGGTTTTGGCCAAAGTTTTGAGGGAAGATTTGGCAAGAGCCAATCTCCCAGCGAATGCGACATTGAACAAACTCTGACTGATCATAGACTTCACCGGGATGGACAATGTGATGGGTAGCGCCGCTACATCGAGTTTATGGTTGAACACAACAAGCGCGACATTAATCAAGGTGATCCTTGAGTTCACTATTGGACCAAGGATTGGAATGTATTGGAGTACGTTGACATCGGGGCGAAGGGAGAATCCGAGAGAATAGGACCACGTCTGCGATTTTGAGCAAGCAAAGCGGAGGTGAGAGAAGCATAGCCAATCTGTATCTGCATCAAATGAAAATGCATTCGTCGCAGGGTCGTGCATTAAGGTGGCAGTCAGATTGGACATATTGATATCCACGACACTGATCAATGCAGAAAGGCTCAGGTTCTCAAAACAGTTCCCTAGATCGATGCCAGAGACGTGACGGAGGATGTCCAGAGTGGAAGTGGTACTTGAATACGTCGCCTTCGCAGTCAAGGAGGGTTGGTCACCGATTGGCCCGACATGGACTTGTAAATAGTCCAAGTAATCCGTATTATTGGCGAGGCTGAGCATTGAATGAAACTCGGCCATCTTTTCTTTCCATTCCTTTGGTATACGAGAAGAGAAAGGATACTTGCTCCAGCGTAATTTCATCCCAGAGCTTCAACTATGATGTAGAGACCACAGATACAAGAAGCTGGGATAGGCTGAATTTTCCATTACCAAGGTGCATGGCGACGGATGCTTGCTGGAGGCCAATATCCGCCAAGAAAGTTACTGTGTCCGGGAGGGTAATTGTAGCAGAATCTAACAACGTATTCAGAGGGAAAAATCATATTATGGGTGCGATACCCGAACCTGGGATGAATTGGCCAACCACATCTCGCATGGTCAAAGGAGGCCCGCTTGGCGCAAATACCAGTGCGATTTCCGTTTCATCTTCAAATGTGACTACGATGGAAACTGTGGATGGGACATGTCCGACATGTAGCATAGCATTGATGCAAGTGGATAATGTGCGCCTGGAACGATGTCAGAAAGCTCCGCCGGATGTGAAAAATACAGACCGAATCAAAAGGGTAGCAGATGTCCAGAAGGAATGTTGGATATTCAAGCGTCATATCCGCTATCAAATGGTAAGAAATTTGTTGACAGTGAATACGCTGAACGTACCGAAGATATCAAGTTTTGTCTCGACTCTAACCGACAGCTGAAGTTGAGATATTGACCATGACGAATCAATTCGCATTGCTTGGATGATGAAATTATCGATTCCAGTCTCATCAAGAATCTTTGAGGAAGGAGGGAGAAGTCGTCACCAAAGAAGTGCTTTATGATAGCGCCAAGGCGAATCGATCTCTCTTGCGCAACAATTTGAACGCCGATCATGTCCACAGAATCAGTCAGGTCCACTGCACCGGCGTGGGCGAAATTGAAATACAACTCGAGCTCGATGTCGGCTATCTCAACACTACCCCATCCATGGAGAGAAAGAGAAATGGGGCCATCCGACGACAAATTGTCAGCTTGGATCTCTACGGCACTCTTTGTGATATGAAGAGCATTTCCCAATCGTCCAGGGAGATGGCGCGTTTGAAGAAATCTGGCAGGAGCGAGATGGTCCATCCCATCGAGATGTGCGTAATCGATAGAGCATTGGATAAGTTAGAGATTGCAGGGAATGACACGCCGAGATCAAGGTCTGATAACCCTACAATGTCAAGCAATTGTGAAATGGACAGAGAGTCATCGTTTCCAGGAAGAAGAGTCACTTCAAACAGCATGAACGATGCTGAGAGCTCAAAGGGAAGCTCAATATCGTCGTCGTTTGAATCATTGAAGTCCATGAAACCTTCGAGTTCTATGCAAAACTGAAAGGTGATAAGCCTTTAGTTGTGTTACTGAATGGCAAATTACCTTTCTATCTTTGACAGAATTGACCTGACGAAAGTGGGCTCTCAACTTACCGTGAAGAAGAATCGGGTTGAGCCAAATGGTCGCCAGTTTGAGAATGCATCGTCGAAGATGACTTCACCAGATATATCCTATTTGTAAGGATGCATGGGGTATGGACAACGTGTAAATTTAGTGTACTGAATTTTTCGACTTCAATGCAATCCGCATAAACAGATTGACACGCGGATTGAGGCCTGAGGCCTGAATCCTGATACATCCCTCTGAGTTCCCGGGTCCCACAAATGATGACATCGAGGCTATCATTCAAATGGCCACATCATCTAGCAAATGTCAGGATTCCCGCCAGCTGACCCCCCTACGAGATACTCGTGCTCAGTTGTTCGTTGGCAATGTATGGACATCTGTAGACCCTTCTGAATCCTGATCAGCCCTGACCGAATATTACAGCTCCCGTATCGTGTCCGTTGGCAGGATCTCAAGGATCTTTTTCGTCGCGCAGGCACTGTCTTGCGTGCTGACGTATCACTATTAGGACCTGATGATCGCTCACGAGGTTATGGTACTGTCCTTCTGGCCACCGCGGAGGATGCGGAAAGGGCAATCGAGATGTTAAATGGATATTATTGGCAGACCAGAGTCCTGGAAGTGCGCCCCGACAGGCTTGGTGCCAGTGTCGATGAAATGGGCGGCAGCCTTGCAATCAGAGGCGCAAACGGCCACCCCCAAGGGTTAGGTAATCCATATGATGAAATCACGTTTGGACAGGATCCATGGGTAATGTGAGTCTGTCAATCTTCTTGCTTGATTATTTCTTTCCCTTTTCATTGATACTCCCCCCCTTATACATGTGTATGATCATCGTGTAAGATTCGAGTTTGTACAAGTGACCTTCCACAATTACCATCTCTGTATATTTCTTTCTCGGCTCACTGCTTTGTGCTTGCGGTGCCACAAGTGTTTATTTGTTGGGCCTGGTGGGCGCTCCCGCGGGTTTGGAACAGTCAGCTTTGTTACGGAAGACGGTGCTGAGCGATTATTCCACACGTGCGCATCCCTCTCTTGTTCACATTTTCACCATAAAATATTTTCGCTGTATAGTGGTGTGGTGTGTCACGGCATTACATGCGCTAGGAACCCTTCGATTCCATCGTGTTCTGTTATTCCATTCTGGTTCATGTGCTGACTGTTCGTGATTATGATCTATTCCAGGTATGAATTCAATGGACGACCATTGAAGGTTCACTACGATAAATTCTCGCCGTCTGCAGCTCCGGGTACCTGTGGGTATCAGACCGCATTCCAATCAAGAATGAACGCGTCGCTCCGGGCACACACAACCAACTCTCTGCAACATCCGTCACCCCTTCGGGTCCCGGGTTTTCTATGCAGTTCCCATACACTCATCAACCACCTATTTGCCAATCCGAGATCCAGTTGCAGATCATAGACAGTATGCACGCGACTATGACCCAGCAATCAAAACGGCATAGAGGCGCTGACGATAGCCACCATCCTCGAACTGTGATACCAGACCCGCAGGAACTGCCTGAGTCCGCGAACAGACCGAGACTGCGTTCCCCAGTTAAATTCACCGCATCCAAACTAACAAATCACACAGAACGGGCACTTGTGCTCGGTGCAAAAGCCTGAAGGTACGTGGGTATTTTTTGACATTATGTCAAATATCCAAACCGGAAGTGCAGGATTGGCGTGCAAAGCCCGTGCTTCAATCGACACATTTGGTGGCTTGATTGCCCTTGGCGGTACAACGCATGCTATGCTCGTTGATGAGGACCCTGAGAAGTTTGATAGCGATGAGGAGGAGTACGGCTTTGATTTCGAAGACGACAACACTGATGATGAAGGTGATGGACAGGCCACTGCAGAGGAAGGCGGACGCAGCCGTCGCTCACAGTCAAGGGAAATGCACTCGCCGACTGCGCTAGCCAAAAAGAAGGAGCTGATAAAAAGTCGGGCATGGTCCCCCACGCAGATAGTCCATTTGGTTTGATGGCCCACATGGCCAACCGTGCTAGAGGAAAGAGTGCGAAACCAGAACCTCAGGACGCTGTTGGCGTAGCGAACGCTGACCTTTTCAGACCATGTAAGTACATGCTTTGCTTCAGCCCATGCCCCGAGTCCTTATCTCGTCTAACTCCTGCTTCCGATCCTGTCCGGTCTAATCCTTCAACTAGTGGCCAGCATCTTCTTCACATTCTCACTCGCGAGATTGTTACTCTAGAGGATGTTGAGAATCTGTTCAAACTGTTAGCTTAAATTTTTTTGTGTACGATTCTTTATTAAAAATGCTCAGATACTTTGATATGATGAACCTGTCAACGTCATTGATGGATCCCGTTCTTCATACTCCACAGTATGTGGTTATGAGAAGTCCCTTCCTCTTCACAGTCGGTGAGCCGATCTGATTTTCATTCTCTTTGTCTGAGGTTAACTTTTGTCCTCAGTGTGTGCTGTCGCTTCTCGGTTCTACACCCAACGTCCAGGCCTCTACGCGGAAGTGATACGTTACGCACAGCTCGCGGCAGGCACTGCACTTATCACCGGTCCCAAAAATGAGGAGATGCGTCTTGCTTACTTACTACTACAGCTTTATCTTGTTCCCTCGCGACGCCGGGAAGAGGATCGCAGCTGGGTGTACCTTGGTGTCGCAATCCGGTAGGGACCTTCGCTATGTCTCACGGCATCTCCTTACGTTGTTCTAGACTGGCCCAGGATCTCAACCTGAATAGGCCTACAAACACGACGCCCCTGAATGAGCTCCACGCTCGTGTGCTTCTCAATCGCGCGCGGGTCTGGATCAACTGCTCTGTTCACTGATGATGGGTAGAGCTTATCCCATTACATAAGCACGAAGCTGGGCGTTTTCGGACCTTCGGGCAACTTCGTCACGGCAAGGCCTGGGGACTATTGCTATAGTGTATAGTGGCTAATATTTAAAGCTCCTCACCGATTTGTTGTTCCCTTTCACGATGAATCGATGACCCAGGGCCATTGGTGGATGCATCGGGTTTTCCACTTGTATCTCTTTGAAGATGCGCAGATGCTGAAGCCTCAATTGGGTGCCCTACTTCGATGATGGTAAGTTTCAACGACATATCTGAACGTACGGTTACTAACGTCGCTTGTAATTCAAGCTATTATTTTCCTTGCGCCCCTCTCATTCAACCAAGTCCTTGAAGAAACCTGACAGGTTAACCGACTAGAGGACTCAATATACCTCTGGAAAGAGGTTTGCTCGAATCCCCTCCACGCGCGTGCGAACATTATCCTGGTCCTCAACAAAATGACATTCTACAGAAAACTCTCACAGCGGGGATCAAAGTACGTCTGAGTCCGCTGCCACGGCATAAAATTTCCGTTGATGTTTTTGGAGATTTCCTTGCCTATCTCTTCCGCTACACGAAGAGTTTTATCATAGATACACATGCTAACGGCCAGAATTTGTGGCACCATGTCGAAACCAACATCGAGTTCGTGTTGAGTCATCCCAACGGCTGGGAAGGTGCTCAACAGACGAAGATGCGACGCGCTGCCGTGTATGGGGATTTGATTCCTGACACGGACGAAGGCCGAGTGCGAATCCATTTCGCCACGGAAGGAGAAGCTAGTCTCCACACGTGTGTCCAGAGCTGTCTTGCTGCAGATGTCCTTTCTGTGCGTATTCCAAACATATCCTACAGACGAACTTGTCTGACGTGTCTCCTAGAATCTGTCTAGGCACGGATTCCTTGTAGCTAGTGCAGCCGAGTCATTCTAAAAATGACGCTTGATAGTGCGGAGGTGGCAGTGTTCTTCGAGCCTTCTATCCAGGCGGCAATCACGTCAATCAAAGCCAAGGTTGACGCATCGCAAGGGATGATGAAAGTGCGTCACTCACCACCAACCACCATGAGGCCTTAACGATCGCCTTCTCATAGTCCGTCTGGTTGGTGGGAGGATTCGCAGCCAGCCCGTGGCTCTTTACTCAGTTTCAGGAACGCCTCGCTCCACTGAAGATTACTGTGAGCAGACCTGACTGTCAGACGTAAGAGGCTACATGATCATCCCAGTATTTCATCCCTCTAATATCAACCAATTTAGTTCAAAAGCTGTGGCCGATGGTGCAATTGGTTCTACTGCGATCACATGTTTCGGCCCGCATGTCGATATTTATGTATGGGGCGGAGTACCTGCGTGAGTTCGAATTTCCTTCTGGTCCTCGGCTTCTGCCCGATGCATTTGACTGTATCCTTGCTCGAGTATGTGTTTAGTTATTTCACTGGAACGTGGGCTGACTTGACGATCGTGCATATTTGTAGCAGAAGTATTGCACGGAACTCACGAATTTGTCTACCCTTTCTGTGTTCGAGGTGGAAATATGGTGCTATAGAGGTAGCAACAGGATTCCGCAGTGGATCTACGCCACGCAGGTGGGTATCTCTGAACATGAGCCCGAATGCCACGCTGATCCATGGCCTTCCATTCTTCCATTGACAGAGGACTATTCGACTTTGTGTGTAGTCCGCGCTGACCTGTCGCTCCTCAGCGGAAGTGCGGAGCCTAAATAAGGCAAGAACGGCAAGACATACTGGACGATCATGTTCAGCGTTGAGATTCACTTTGGTCTCACCGAGTTCAAAGATGCCCTTGTCTTCCGGAAGGTATGTTCTCGTTGACCTTCTTGCCTTCTTAATTACAACTCGATATTTCATAAAAAGCAATAGACGAATGAAATCAGTCGTTCCTCCAATATATACAATGGTCAAGATTCAGGAATGCAGTGGCGATATTGATTCCGCATTGAATGTTAAACGTCCATTAATGAACGTTTGATCTATGGATTATAATATTTAGAATTCAATAGGGACGGTTTAGGTTCCTGCCGTGAATAGCCTTCCTTCTTCAAGCTCTTCCAGCGTCCACAGCATATTACAATCCTGTATTGGACTGCAGGTGCAGAGGGATATCTAGGACGTTGGCGACGATAATAAGTATGACGTCCGTAACTCAGTATGCCCACACGGATCACCTCGGGCAGATCTGGCTGCGGAGTCCTGCCCACGATGCTCGATTGCAGGCTGCAACAGAGTTGCGTCGTTATGTGGGCGTTCATCGTTCATGTGTACAATTCCACCTCTCATGGTCCAGCAGGTTTCAATGACTGTCGCAGAAATGCCATCTGATGCGGCGGCAAAACTTTGGGATGATGACATCAACAAACGCCTGTTCGACCTAATGCACAGCCAGAATAATGTAGATAGATTAGGCGGACTTGCGGACTTCTGGCCATAGGTGCGTCCAAACGTCATGGTGCCATAACTGTATAGCTCATTTCACCTCCTTGAAAGTGAAGGAGAGGACACTATTGGTTCAAAGAAATACCTCTTTCGGGTTTACAACTATGTCAATCAGTTATTGCCAAATCACGTTGTCAACATCATGCTGGCCGCATCCAAGACACTCGGCCAAATTGCTGCAATAGGCGGGGCTGACTTCGGAGAACGGTTTATGGATTTAGAAATTCCAGCCGCAGTGGAACTATTACAGGGTGACAAGCAGGAGTCCCCCCGCTATGCCGGGTGACTCATCTTGAAGGAGCTCGCATGCAACAGTGCGATATATTTTCACTCCCACATCAGCCTCGTATTTGACAAGATACTCATACCTCTTCGGGATTCTCGAAAACATTGTCAGGGAGGGAGCTGCAGAGCTTCTTGCCGCATGCCTTGAGATTGTTATGACACGTGAACGGCAGACACGCACAACTTACCTCATGAAGATTCTTCAGGACGCGCAACTAGGTCTCAAAATGTCACAACCTGAGGTCATTCATGGGTCTCTTCTCACATACTGAAAACAGTTGTTGCATGGCGATATGGCAAGTAATTTCAGCACCGTCATCGCATTTAAATTATATTTGCCTTCAGTTTATGAGAGAATCGTTTTTGGATACTGCGGAACAAATTCTTCGCTTCAAATTACATCGAGACGGTCTCGTTCGCAAGATGCACATCACCCTAATCCCGACTCTCGCTGCCTAGTTTTCTCGGAACATCACCTGCACAAATCCATGGGACATCTACTAACATAGCTGGAAAAGCCAAACGAGAGGTCCTTTGGTTCGCATTCCCTTATCAGTCAAAATGCTACATATTAATTTGTTTTTGTCAGCATTCATCGCCATCGGTCACACTGCCACTGCCGCTGTAGGAAGTGATATGAAACCTTTCCTCGACTCTATCATGGCTCAAATTAAATTTGGTTTACAAGCCAGGGGGTACGTCATACATAGACTGTTGTATGCAGTCATCAGAATTCTTTCTACAGAAAGAAGAATGCTCCTTCTGAAGAACCTATATTCCAATGTGTCGGAATGCTTGCTTCGGCTGTCGGTCCAAACCTTACGAAGCTTCTTCACGATTTATTCTTTGCGTGCGGGCTGAGTGAGCCTCTTAGACAGGCGCTGATGGCCATCGCACGCAATATCCCTCCTTTGCTAAAGACAATTCAAGGTGCGTCGGTTGACATCACACGTGCCATTCTTATTAAAACAAACGCATCGTCAGACCGCCTACTGGATCTGCTTTCCGTGATCTTATGTGGACAACATTATAAAGCCATCGAAGCCCCAGCTTCCCTTGTCCGGAGTGACGTCTCTGCGTTTACGAGAGACTTGAGCTCATCTCAGGTATGTTCTTCAGCACTTTTGTCAATCATATCAGACATGACTCGTGAAGACCACTAGGAGCGGTAAGAGTCCTGAGCTCATCATACTTGCGTTGTCCGCGCTTGGCACCTTTGACTTCAGCGGTAAGCTACCTGCTGCTATTCAATATAGTGTACTCAACATGAGCAGGTCATATCTTCGAGTTTGTCCGCAATGCCGCGCTTCCTTATCTGGAAGACGACAATGCAGACGTCCGACGTGCTGGTGCTCTCACTTGTTGCAGGCTGTTCATCGTGGATCCAATTTGCTACCAAGCGAGTAGTCACGCGATTGAAATAATCAGTGATGTTCTTGCCAAACTCCTCACATTAGGCATCGCAGACCCAGGTAAGTTCGTTTGTTCCCTTACAGGCCACCTAACATAATCAATATTATTTGAAGGCCCTACCATTCGGTAAACTGTTCTGTCCTCCCTTCATGAAAGGTTTGATAAGCACTTGGCGCAAGCGGAGAATGTCAGGTCAATATCTATCACCCTCAATGATGAGGTCTTCGAGAACCGTGTTACTGCTGTCACTTTGATTGCACGTCTTGGAGCGTAAGTCACGATATATCTCGCAGATGACACTCACACAGACATGATAGTCGAAGAAGCGTTGATCTAGAAGATACTCGACCTTGATTTCATATATGTTAGATCTGTGAAGGTGAGCTCTGCGTCCCGGCTCAAATAATAGTGAACTAGCGAGATAGTTCAAGACACCAGTAAATATCGTCCTGTAGAACATCATGTTGCCGGGCCTGCACCAAAATGAGAAACAGCCCCCTTTGCCAAAATCATGGTGGCATAGGACGTATTATCATGATCGAAAACTTGTGGCGGTCCGATTAAAGCATGTGAAGCACTAGATATAGGTATATCATGATGTAGCCTTGGGTAGGCTCGTTTAGCACTTTTCGTGAACGGTAAACGTGGAGTGCACGTACCTATGAGACAAAGATGTATGTCCCCCACGTTCAAACAAACTCCTCTCAACGTGCTTCCAGATATCAGTCTCATCCATCTGCTGCTCTTCTCCCGTGTAGAGTCTTGCCGTTGTTTCGTCATCTCGATGTGCGGTACTGATTGAAAAAAGCCTCACCAGTCAAGGAATACTGTCGGTTGCAGCACCATTTAGTCCATGATTGGCACTTAGGCTGTGAAAAGCACACGCCAACGACGACGATTGTGTAGCACCCATTTCTGAGTCAAGAAAACCTGGTCCTAGCTCCAATTGTTGAGCTCCAATTGGTGGAGGCCCTACTAGGATGTCCCTATCCTCGGAGTTATAACGGATTCAACGGGCCGGCCATCTAGATCGTACTCGGGTCTGGCCCAGGGTGTTCTGACGATGGTGTTCGTCAACTGAGCAAGCTAGACAAACCAATAGACGAATGAATCATTATCATGATCGCACAACAAGGTGCTATAAACTCTGTTTGCTGTCTGTAGTACTCAAGTGTTTACTGATTGATATCCTTCAAGTTGTTCACGACCATGGGTTTGTTGCACTATCATAGAGACATATGGCATAGCAAGACCCTACTACGGAATTCAAAGGGCCTGAAGACGTGCCAATTTCTGCAGCGCAGCTTCGAGCTGTGCTTCATACTCTGCTCGCTCCTGCTCTGCTCGCTCCCGATCACGTTGTGCTTGCTCTCGATCCTGCTCTGACTGTTCCAGGGCTTCCCGAACAAGCGCAGATTGAACCCTTTCAGCATCAAGCTGCCGCTGCAATTGGACGCTGTCCGCTATCTCCGACTGATACCAAGGCTCAGTTACAATGAGATCGCTAATGGATTGAATCGTACCTTTTGGACCCTCTTATTCTCAGCGATACGCTGTTCATTAATTTTCCATGCCGCCTGATAGGCCACCATTACTGGATCGACAGAATTTTCCTTCCTAAGCTCAAGGAGGCCACAGAATCCTCTTTTTCCGACTTCTTCATTGCTCGATACTAAGCCATCAAACCCTAGGCGTATGACCTCCCCCAAGGTGAATGTGTACCAGTAGCAATTAAATTTGAGCGAATCATACTGGGATGAGAAGTTGTGAATAGTGTCCAGTAGGATGGAAAGCTGCGCCAGGTTCATGGGGCGGTTGAGCGTGATTTTGCAAAGGATGATGTGGGTTCGTTTTTGTTTTTTTATGAATTCTTCGAAGGTTAGGCGACCAATGGTTGCTGGAGTTACAACCCTGTCAACTGCAGGGATGTCGCCAGCAGAGACTAGCTTAAAGACAGCACAAGAAGTACATCGTGTGGCAGGAGATGGAAGCGACGAAAATGACCGCTCGACGTCGTCCAGCTCAGCTCCCCGTTCTGTAGTGACCCAGGTATATTGTGTTGAGTCTGAATCCCCATCTCTTCGTACCACCTTGAGTTTGATGACCGTTTTTTCATGCTCCTGATCGGCCTTGTATTTCAGTTGTATGACACTTACAACGCTAACCTCCACATCACCCCCCAAATTTGCTGAGAGCACATCCTCCTTCCAATCTTCAACATTGCGATATCGAGTACAAGAAGGGAACAGCAACGGAAAAATTGAAGGGTCGATGGCCGTCATTCGAGATTGGGTGATTCGACGTAGAGCGTTATGGAAAGAAGCAACAAATCTGAGGCTCATCAACATTGGTATAAGGCTAATATAATTAGGACATGCCCTTGACATGCCCCACCTTGTGTGGCTGTGTAGGGGCCAGGTGAAATTTGATGCGGTGAGAAATCCTAGTAAACCAACTTAAGTCAGCAAATTTACTCAGGAAGAGGAAATACCACGCTGAGCTCATCAATATTTCAATATTTGCAGCCGCGCTGCCGGTGACTTCCCTCCTTCATTTCTCAACCTTTCACCCGTCCAGCATGTCCATAAAGTGCCATACCAATCGCTGAGATACCACCCTGGATATGAAGCAAGAAAAGCGCGGACAAGTTGAAGAGCCACCGTCGTCACGCATATAGGATACCCTGGTTTCCATCCGCCCCGCCCAGGACAGGATGAGGATGTCTTGTCCGACAAACATATAAAGGAGGGCTTCATGTTACCACTTCCCGTGCCTGTAAGTCTGAGGTTGATCGAGTCAAGTTTAACGGCTGATGATGATCAGGATGAGCATCAAAGCGAATTCTAAATTCGATCTGCAGTACCCACCGGGCGGCCGGGCAATTCGTGCACCCATACACTGAACGAGGTGTGGCTGCGGGATGCGCACAGCTGCTGGTGGTGTAAATATGTTTCACTTCGAGTATGATCGTCCGCGACTCCCCCCGCAAGCTGCGCACCATTCAACATCCCGATTTATCGATGTCGTAGAATCCGACTCAGCAGTTTGCATCATGACCGAAAGGGCGAGCCCTCTTCCCCTCGCCCTGTCCCAATCATCCTCCGATGTTCCACATGAGCGGGAGGACTGGCTGGTTTGGGGACTACACCGAATTTCAGTCAGAATTGTCCTTCCCGTCCGCGCCAGGGCCCTACTGACATTCTGAGCCAGGTTGCTCTAACTTTTCCGCTTCCTCCACCCATGGCAATGTTCGTCCAAGCGCCGTCTTTATCACCCCTTCAGGAGAGTGGAAGTTGGGAGGCTTCAGGGTGTTGAGCAATCCAAGAGATGATCTTTCTGTTATATATGTGCGTCCTTCAAGTGTCCCGTGCGTCCCCCCAGTAACCATTCCCTTCCAGACCATGGGTGGCCTCATGCTAGACGCAGTGGCATACGCACCCCCAGAAGTCAGGAAAGAGGGCTGGTCTGCCCTGAAAGGGTGAGCTTTCAGTTTTCGATGCTCACAACATCATGCAACAGCCTTTCTAATGTATGTACAGCGTACCCGTATCAGCTGCGGACGGATACGATCTCGGTCTACTTCTACATGCTGTCTTCAATCCCTCCCACCCCCCACTACCGACTGCCCGGCCGCCCCATCCACTGCCTCAAGTCTCTTCCAGAGGCGCCATACTCTCGTCCGTCTTTCCTTCCTTAAAAAAGCTCCTTAACCCGAATGTAAAATCACGACTGTCACCCAAAAGCCTACTGGACATAGGTATGGCGGAGTCAGATGGAGAAGGAATTTTCGTACATAACCGGCTTGTCAAGTCCCGCGCTGGACTGGATGGATTCACCCTGAGTACTGAATCTGACAAGGCATCATTACTATAGTACGTGTTGGTTTTCAAACGCCCCCATCAACTACTCAGTGACTTGAATGGGTAGCACGCTAAAGGAATCTGCATCTATCGTCCCTTGGCAAAAAGGCACGTTTAATCTGTTTTCCCTGAACTTGATAGCTTACATAGATCCGTCGCTTAGCTTGCCCCTGCGGATATGCAAACAACGATCTCAAGTACTATAGACGCATCAATATTGGCACCGAACATCAATGGGCGTGCCAACCCTCTGCCTGCGTCATCTGTTTCTCCCTCCGTGAATCCATCAAGAAGCAAAGGCCTACGACTGGGTGCGGGGCGGGGCAGTAGTCGTTTGTGGAATGTCGATTTGATCGATATTAATGCTGACGGAGATAGGAGTATGTGCTTTGACCTTTGAAGATATCACCGGATCTAAACTGACCTGTTTTTATAGGCGCATTCGAGAGCGCTCCACCCGCTGTGGAATCAAAGCCCGTGAGCACAACCGATAGTCTAGGATTCGGCATATCGCTGCGGGCCAGTTCTCCAAGTATGTACCACGTCCTTCTCCATAATGTCCCTACTAATTTGTCTGATACAGTTACTGACGAATGGGGCGCGATGGCATCTTCATCTCGACCTATAAGTCGCTCGCCTGATCCATGGAGGACATCACATCCCTCCCAGATCTCACGCACGCTCTCCCCGCGACCCCGCAGATCCATTGTGCCTTCCACTCTCGCACCAGCATTCTCACCCGCTTCAAGCGCTCGATCAACACTAGTAACATCCCCTCGACCTCCCCCTGACAACGCACCGCCGACTAGTATGGCTGGGATGTCTAAGGAGGAGAAGGCGGCTGGGATGGCGAGGAGGATGGAGGAGAGGCGGCTGGTGAGCGTTTCGCTTCTTTGTTTGGTGTGGCGGCTTATGCCTGTTGACTTTTTGCAGCGCATTGAGAAGCTGAAGGAACAGAAAAAGAATGCTGTTGCTGCTGCTGGAAAGGTTTGACTATGATGGCGTCAATAGTACCTGGATTTATATGCGGTCCAACGTTGAGTAACTGGGATTGGGAGTGTTTTATTTTACCACGTCACGATCATCATACTACGGTGTGAACTACCTGCGCCTGGGATGCAGCATATGCGCGGCGAGTCCCTCGAATCCACATGCACCGTACGCACTGTCGCCAAGCTAGGATCTACTGCGTCACTGAGCAAGATCTAAAGCGCATACGGTTACGTCACAATATATCCTTCAGTCCACAGCGCATATATAAGCTGTCCAACAACCTCTAAGCCAAATCTACTATAGCGAGTACATTCCTTCCTGCTTGACCCCGCTTCCTGTAACGGATTCAACCCAAGTAGCCGTCGAATGCCAGTTTCACATTCCACGTCATCCTCAAAGACGAGGGAAACGACTCCGTCGCCTCAACCTCTTTGATATCGACCCCTAGCCCAACGATGCCCGAATAAGGCTCATCCATACCGCTAGAGTCGATCGTAAATCCGTAGAATTCTGTTCCGTCCCCTTGTTATGGAGAACGCAGATACCACGCGCACGCCCGTCAAACGACGCGGTAAACCTCATTGTGTTAGCATAACCTGGAACAGAAAAAAGCTGTTCGGTGGAGAGATATATATTCCCTAGTTTCTGCCCTGGTAGAGGAGGGGATAGAGTTACTCGGTGAGCGAAGCACTTCGTCAGATTAAGTCTCATGCAATGGGTGAGGAATTTTATTTGGGTTTGCCCTGTGACGGCGTTGGTCATAGAGTCGCACAAAAGCGAAACGCGTTCGATCTCGAGATAGCGATGTCCTTCATGGGTGAGTTGAATGGTAGGTGAGGATGTGGTGGTATGTCCCGCCGACGGGAGAGCGAATGCCTGAATGATCGCACGACAGTTTCCTCCCTCGTCAAGCTGGCTGGCAATAGTAATGGGGGTAAACATTGCGAGAATGTGCGTTTCAGTAGCAACGAGACGCTTCAGGTATGTTTCCTGCGTGCAAGTTGTGGCGAAATTCGGGTCCTATATTTCACGATGAATGATACGCACGATATCGAGGTATTTCATACTTACGATGATAGAACTTGGTGGCGGAAAGCGGTATGGGACGCGGGCGCGGGTATCCACTGCCAAATTCAAAGTACCAGTCAGATGATCGCTTATGCATAACAAGCGCTTCCGAGCAGATAGCTGCGACATTCCCATCCCCCCGATTATATTGCCAGGAATCACCATGGAGAGTTCCAACAAAGGACCATCGGAAGAGAAACGAACGGAGAGTAGTTTACTGCCGAAAATTCGTTCAATGTCTGAAGATAGTTGGGGGCAACTGACTGTGAGAACGACGCGCTGGGAGCGCTTTCTATGACGATAGCATCCTCCGTCCGCTGCCTCAGAAGTCGCGCTTTTGAACGACAGTATTTGAGCGCCATTAGCGGACGCCAACTTGACAAGGGTGTTTTCCAAGAACTGGCGAGACTGAGAGTCGAGTCGAGTGGTCCGAGGGGACGAGGAAACTTTGCATGCTTATACGCATCATGCCATATAGCCGTGTGGAACGTCAAGTCGCGAAGGTCTTTGCACACATATTCAATATGAAGGAATATGATCAGCAAACGACGAGCAAGAATTTCTCACTTTACGCATAGCCGCCATGAAGTGCAACGGCCTGGCTGGTCTGGCAATATTGAGGCTGGTAAGGCCCAAGTCCGCAAAAGTCATCAACAAACCTATCGAAGAGACAAACAACAGTTAACGCGCTTGCCAATGACCAGGATCACACTCACTTGGAAGGCCGCTTGCTACCTGGGTGCCTACCAAAGTCAAAAACACGCCTCTAGTCTTCTTCCAGTTCCTCCTGCTCTGAGAAACGCGCGGGTAGTGTTCTCACTGACCTTAAAGATGTACTTGGCAGAGTCAAAGGTGATGACAACAGTGGGCTCTGTATCAGAGGATACAGAGCTGAGGACTGACGCGTTCCAGGACATGGGGACTGATGATGGTGAAAAGAATTGCGCTGAGGAGGCCCCCGGCTGTGTCCGATTATGTCGGGTCCAGTGAAAATCTTGCAACTTGATTTCCCGGCTCTCAGCTTGCACCATTCCAGACTAGTCATAGTGACACCAAGGCAATTTGTGAGTCTCAAACTCATGTGTGGCACCTTAGTATTGCTGACATTCTACCTTTCCTTAGCTTGGTAGTTACGGCTGCTTTCCACACCTACTAGGAGCGCATATAATATTGCTGTCATTTGCTGCTGAGACAACTATTGGCAGCTAAAATTGCAGGTAGTATGCATCTGTTTTCCTGTGATGACAATATCTGATCATGTCCTGCAGAGAATATACTTGCTTTCGATGATGGTATCACCTGGACATGCTAGTAGGCGCGCTCGCAGGAAATACACCCGAACCAACATTATGCCGTACTTGCCAACGGAACTTCTGTCCAAAATTTTTACCCTCTGTCTCCCGGAATTCCCTGAAGTTACCGAAGATGCCGAATTGATACTGCCATCATCATCAGAAGCTCCCATGCTACTGACTGGAGTATGCCGGCGATGGGGGGAGGTTGCTGCAGGTACACCCAGTTTGTGGTGCCAGTTATCATTGCGAGTCTACCCAGAAGATGACTGGCAGCAGAGAGCCTTGGGCTATGACTCATGGCTCAAGCGATCACGAGGATATCCACTATCATTGGCTGTCGAGTGCTGCGACGATGATCCGACCAAGCTGCGAAGTCTTCTTCAGCCTTATATCCATCAAATCTCATCTCTCTACATCAATATTGGCTATGACACCGACAGACCAGAACTTATGTTAACAGACCTCTCAGCACTTCGGGACCTAACCATGTACACAAGCGGCGGGGTACCTCTGGCGCAGCTCATCCGTAACCTTCCATCCACTCTGCGCGGTCTCCGTGTAATGAGATTTGATCAAAACGCATTTTTATTTGACCTCGACCTCATATCTTCGTGTAATCCTGTATGGTCCCGCCTTACACATGTCACCATTGATGTTTGTCACTCAAAAGCTGCTCTCCACTTGCTCCACCTAGCCCCCAACCTTTCATCATTAGCAATTTGCATATCATTTCCCAAAATGGAGGCCTTGGAGCCATTCACGCATGCCAGACTTCAATCCTTACGCATCAAAGGATATGCACCCCAAACCCAGTTATCCAACCTCCTTGACGCTCTCTTACTTCCCAATCTACGCATACTCGAATTTTACAACATTTCGCACTGGCCTCATCAGGAATTGAAGGCCTTCCTTACACGGTCAAGGTGTCAGTTGGAGAGTTTGTTGTTGGGATCTAAAGTGAGGACAACGGAGGGGCAGCAAGCGGAATATGCCGCCCTTATTCCTTCCCTTGAAGTAGTGGCGGATCCCAGTTGTAGTGGTGTCTTTGGACCGTACGAATGGTGTGTTGGTCATCATTGATTTCGCTGCAAGTACTCTGGTAGTAGTACATTATAGTTTTTAAATTTGGGCTCTGCCAGGAATCACGCCATTTTAGCCCACGAAGTCCGGGCAAGTGAATGCAGCGTTTGGGTAAGAGTCCAGCAGGTAGGGGCTTTCTCTGAGGTATACAGTCCCGACAGGGCGATAACCTCAGCTGGGACCGCCAGGACGGTAATGGGTATGGATATAGCGGTAGAGCTCGAGCCCATCATCCTTTGGCAGGCCATTCGCATTCAAGTCCTCGATGTAGGCACAATGAAAGCGACAAGTTCCATGGATGAGCCTGACGCCTGTACGCACGGGCAATCTCGCAATCTGACACGTTAAGTTGGCCTTTGGCCGGTCGTTTGCGAGCTTCGTCAGCGCAGAGGCAAGTACAGAACCCGTGAAAAAGTCGCCTCCCAATATGAGAGCTGACATCGCATCATAGTTTCGAATGAAATGAATGGCCATGCCACGCACCTCTCAATAGCGGCTTGGACGCAGTCTTGACAGCCTCTAATCTCACTGAGTTGACGCTGCTGTACGCCATCCCCGTCGCATACGTCCCGTCAGCAAGCACCTTCGGCAGCCTGCTTCCCTCGACCTTGTTGTCTTCCTCGACCTCCTCTCCACCAGCCTTGTCCAGTAACCGTTGCTCGCTCGCAAGAATAGGGATCTCGCCAAGTACTTCGCGGATGTCTTGGAATGTGCCCTGGATGTCCGACAGGCCTTCAACGTACTCGCCTAGAATCCAGGATTTGATCTCTATCGGAGTTTGAATTATATCATCGCATATGGACCGCCGGAGGTGCGGGAACTTCTCGACTACTTTGCTGTGGGTGTGTTAGTGAAATAAGATGTGGGGACGAGGAGGGGAAACCAAACTGAACGAAGGCCACGACGTCCAGTGCAGAGTGGTTATTTGAGTCTCCAAGGAATTCCATGAGTGCATGAACGGCCACCTCAGAAAACTTGACCGCTAACGCGTGGATCGATTGGATTAGAAGTTGCCTTTATTCCGGGGCCTATCCTAATATTAGTCCACGGTAACGTATAGGACTGCGAGGCTGACCTTCTTGAACTAGCGCTCCTGTGTCTGCTGTCGCTGCTTCTTGAGGAAGAGAACAACTTCCTTGACATGCTGAGTACGATGCTCATGACTTTCCTTTGGATCTCAACGTCGGCTCCGATACGATAGGATTCAGCAGCTATCATTAGGTAGTAATCGATCACCGTTCATACCTTGACAAGACCTGCAAGACGTCCATCCAGAATATGACCATGCCTGGAGCATAGGGTATCCAGGCGATCCAGGACGATCAGCTTAACGTTGCTGAATTCTTTGATGGCCAGATTAACAAAGCACAAGGCGGCCGCTAATTATGAAGGTGAACGGACGTGTGCGCAGGACCTGACCATCAACGTACCTTTCACGGCAGCGGGGTTCTGCGGTGAGCTCATTGCAGCTTCATACTTTACTGCATGTGATGATGAATTCAACAATTCAAACATGCATCTGATATATCGCGGCTGCAAGATGTCAAAAATGAGGATATAAATGATATAGCCCAAGTGAAGAGGACTTACTTGGTGTGCCGTGCTGTTCTTACAATCCAACCTGACTTCTAAGATGCTCATTTGCAAGAGCTCATTTAGACTCGTCAGTTGATCATACACACTAATCAACCGCTCCACAGCTTTAGGCATCGCGCAATGCGCGAGGAACACAAATGCGCATCGCATCAGATTCTGCGGCGATAAAAGTCTGCATGAGCATCTGGGATATGCTCATACTCGCGGTAGATAGTGTACACGGCGGATACAGCGTTCTTGCGGACGTAAGGATGACGGTGCTCGAGACAGCTGCAACGGGTGGGGATAAGGGGTTCAAGAAGTTCGGTATCTTTGGATATCTTTTGAAGGAAACGTAGGGTAGCACCGCGGATATATTCATTTGGGTGTTGCTGTAAGGATATGAAGAACAGAATGTGAGGAGTGCGAGAATTGGTCTTACCAGGGCATTTCAGATGGCATTGCTAGGTAAGGTGAGTACATGTGCGATAGGAGGATAATAAATACACATACACGACAAGAATCATCTCCTGCTTAAGCTTCCCGTTCTCATCATACTATGACACACCTCCCAGTAGAAGTGAAGCAGCATTTTGTGCTGCTTGTTTCTTGCGGGCATAATATATCGTACGTTGGGCAATGGGCATCAAGAGCGTGGGCTAGGCCACCATCATTACATCAGCATCATGCGGTCTGCAGAAATGATCAAGGACCATACCCGAGGGTTCCCATTAATCGTCGACGCAATAATCCTGTGCAACGTGTCTAGTTTGTCTTCATCAGCGCCTTTCTCGAGAGATGCCCTAAGCTCTTGCATGGATGGGCTCTCTGTGGTATCTTCAAATACGACTGTGTAGCATGGTGCCACATCTGCTATCATGATGACGTAGGCGACGTGACTGACAGTGAGCACGAGCCTGCACGAGCGCGTCCACTTGAATTGATACAATTTGGTATAAAGGCGTGAGAAGGTACATGCAGTGCTGTACTTACTCTATAGTAAGTGGGGTAAATTTCATTCTTAATATTTTGGAACCGAAGTGATTCGGAACGCTCATCGATCATCGCTCGTAACAGTTGCACTGTGTGCTTGACCCAACACCACAGTTCTGCTAAGCTAACTCTTGAATATTGAATTCTGACGTGGTATGCATAACGCATGGCGCACGCATAATCGTCGTAATGATTTATAATGTGCGATACAAGTTACAGCGTACGCAGGTGGAGGTCGACAGCTCATGACAACTTTGAGTAACGAAAGGCCTGTCGTTTAAACAGCTCTGGGTGTGAAAAGCTCATCCTGCCAGCGCGGTTGGGGCGGCATGTCTGGTTCCCCACCGCGACGGTTGGTAGTGTACTCTGTTTAACCCATTCAGGATTGTATACTCCCCAATTCGCGAAGAACTTTTCTCGGTAAGATCGGAAAGCGGGGAATATGAGCATTTTGTGGACGGCTCTCCAAGCGCTATCCAGTGCACACTCCACCCAAGCATGCCGCACACTGATGGCTTCGCCACCGAAATGAAGGATAACCCCCGCAGCAGGATTGTTGAGGCTTGTGTGAAGATTTCCGAACTTTCCGGGCCCGAAGAAAGCAAAGGCACCGTGAAAAAGAATACCGGTGAGACAATAGATAACATCAAAAGGCTCGGCTGCACGATACTGACCCATTGTATAAGGATCGTGGGATCAACTCCATCCCTTGTACTCTATCCGCTGGTTACGTAGGTCGTTTATAACAACGTTGTGCAGATCCACCAGCTCCTTCAACACAAGCTGTACCAGCGTTGCGTCGTCTTTGCCTATCAGTGCACCCAGTCTAGTAGCATCCTCCGTCCAGCAATAGCTGGCGATAAGTGTGGTCATTTCCTGGCCTGGATGCTTCCAAAGGAAGGGTAAATGGCAGTGCGCAAAGGCCTGTCGGTGTACGTCTATCCTCCGACTATATTCACAGGGTTTCCGCTTAAATCGGTCCCAGTCATCCGCCGCGCAGTTCTGAACTGCATTCCGATCTTAACGGAAGGACCATAATTCAACGTTCGCAGAGCATTTGACTGCATGGGGGAGGGATCAGCTTGACAGAGGCCGATGGTGCGAAGAACGGGTAAGGGGATAGTAGGAGTGGCATGTGAGAATTCGTGATGATCCTTGTTGTCTGTAACGACGTCCATGCCAGAATTATCCTTCTTAACTCCAATAGCCGTCGCTCTGGGGTTGTATGCGATAGCGTCTTTGCTATTCTTGCGAATATATAGTTCCATGCAAGCCGCAATCTCGTTGGCGCCGCCGCTGTAAAATATCAGAACGGCGCTAACGTCAGTCATCTCGGCCTGTTTTATATGAAAATGCGAACGTACTAGACGCAAAACCACTGCATAGGAGGCGCGTTAGGTCCGGGATTCCAACCAAAAGCAACGGCCTCTAAAACGGTCTCGCAGAGATCGTACCAGCCGGTGGGCTTATCAAAAGTCTCACACCGGTTGGCAACATCGGTCGAGAGGGACTTGTTGGGTTCGGCGACGTTGGTGAAGATGGTGATACCACCCCCGATGGTGAGGATCTTGCCATCCGGGTGGGGAGGTGGGCGAGTGAGGAGGTCGACTACGGGGGATTAGCATCGTTCGATTGAAGTGAAAAGGGACGTACGGATTGTCTTTGCATATTCGAAAGTCTGACCCCCTCTTGGGGCACCGGAGTACTCGCCGTAGTTGGAGAGTTCCCTTCTTTCAGCGAGGTCACGCATCGCTCGAGGTGATCCCGTGCATCGTTGAGAGCGGAAGAAATAGCATCGACATGGGCTGCAAACCATGCAAGGTCACTGGGCAGTGGCGCGAAGGGCGTGATTTGGGAAATCGAGTGCGAAAGAGGGCGAGTGGAGGGTGGAGGTGATGGTAGTAAATAGGCAACGTGCGCATCGGATGGCGAGTCTGATGCAGCTGCGCCCTTCAATTGCCATTCCTGTTCCTCCGCCTTGTCCAGAAACCTCAGTAAGTCTCGAGGAGGCATCGACTAATGTCGTCGTGAGGAGGCTCAAGAGCGAGCGCGCGTCCTCCCAGTAAGAATCATCTTCATCCCCTTCAAAACGAAGAGCTAATAAATGAGAACGTGCATATCGTTTCGAAGCAAGCGCGCTCTGAAGTGACCGCTTCAAAGGTGAAAAGGAGGGCGGACGCCGGCTTGTTTGCATGCTCGTGTATTTCGAAGCGGGGGACATTGTTGGAAGGCGCCTCGGGTCAGACTTACTCCTCAATAATGGTACAACAAAATTCCGGGGTGACGTCCCAAATTTGCTCATGCCCCGACTGCGGTGCTTTCAGCATAGATCCAGAGCAGAAGCTCCAAAGCAAGCGTCCTCACCCTCTGACGGCAGTGAAGCCCTGGTGTGAGCATCGTCCTCCTCGACCGCATCAAGAAGCTGCCGGTGGGTTGATGGGCTCGTTGGCACGCTGACGCTGCTTCTTCGTCATAACGACGCAGCACCAAGTAGTGCGCTAAGATCTGATCTCTGCCCTTTGCAATGTGGGGTGCAGGACTTCCTGCCTGCGCAAGGGCAGGGTAGGACGCATTCCGCGTTGACCTCTTGCGATCGCGGACGGAAGTAAAGTTATCACGTTGCCGAGATCCAGGCAGAGAAAGCAGCCGGCGATTATCGCTATTCAGAGAGAAAGTGAGTTTCATAGGCGACGGCGGGGCATACGTCTCCGAAAGCTGTGCAAGCTCGTGTGGAGATAAGGTAGCTGAAAGCAGTTGACGAAAGGAGTCTGGGTTGTAAGCAGGGAAGTAGATAGCGCCACCCTAAGCGACGAGGAAGTCATTATTGGGGAGGATGGTCCGTGAAAGATGCTGTAAAGGGCCTGGTCAGGGCATGCATTCATACGATGCCGTATCGATCACCTTCGCTCTTCATTTTCAGGCGGTCGAGTTGGTATCGAGGGTATCTTGAACGACGGCGTCCCACACCTTGCCCGCTCTGATTAAATTTTGCAGCGCTTTCCGAGACTGCAAAAGGAATGATGAGCTCATTGCCCATAAATTGCAATTGCGAGGCTCACGGGTGTGATGGTGTCAGGTTTAGAGTGTAGATCCAATCGATGGACCTGCATGTAATATGGCGTGCTAATGAGCAACGGAACAAACAAGCAACAAAATCGAGCGCTGAGCGCTGCAACGGCAAGAGCGATGGAAAGGGTTACGGGCCATACATGCGGTTCGAGTTCGGCCGGTATGGTTAGGGAAATTTGATCAGTCGCCATGCTTTCAGCCCCGCTGGTACTTCTGCTGTTATTGCTCAGGAGTCAGCCAGGGATTTGGGGTGAAAACGAACGGCGGTGTGGATGAGGAATGGGGTTAGTCGCGAAACCCGAAGGTGGGGGGGAGGATGTGATGACGCCGTACTTGAAGTGCTCAGCGAAAGCTTGCGTGCGCTTTGAGACCCGTTCAGAAGTGAAGAGCGAGCTGAGGAACTTCATGGCATCGCAAGTGAGTGGAGAGATGAATTGGCCGAGAGAGTAAATCCTCACCTCTGAGATGAGGAAGGTGTACCAAGCTACCCCTTGAAAAATAAAACAGGGACTGAGCCAACACCTCTGAACAGCCTGACTTAGTGATCAGTAGAATTTCAGCTGCCTCTTCCTAGGGTAGAGCCACGCCATGCCTTTTGGTTTCATAGGCTGCTTTCCTTCACCAAAAAGAGAGAGAGCCATGTCATTCTCCCGATCAGTCCTGAGCCACATAAATCCAGGAGAAGGATGAGCTGGCCACCCATCTGCGTCCATACGGTGAACCGCCCTTGCCCAACGCCCTAGGGTTCGGGATAAAACTATTCGGGCAAATATTAGCAAGCTTTTTAGCCAGGTAGGCCTGAGGGCGTTATTAACTAGCTGCTTTTTAGCCAGTCACGTGATGTCGTCACGTGATCGTTTTTTAGCCAGCAAAGAAGTTGCTACAAATTCTAGCTAATGAGCCCGCTTGAAAAGACACCTAAGACCATTCTGCTGGCCACTCGTCATCACCATCATCAAGTTCCTGTATCTCCTTAGCCTTAGCCTTACCCTTATTCTTCCCTGTGCCGTCGGGAGCCAAGTCAGCCAACACCACAAGGAACCCATCAGCACTCAAGTCTATCTCAGGTTCCACATCAAATTCGACATTGTGGAATACTCCCGCACATCATCCAATCAAGTACCAGCCTCACCTTCTTCGATCTCTTCATTTTCATCACGGCTATTGGTCGACAGTAAGCTGTTCATTGCATCATGTTCCCATTTGCCATCTTTCGAATTTGACCCAAATATTTGAGCATCAAGGTCATAGAAATTGATGGTCGGATGCTCTGGACATTTTGACTATGCTTGCGTGAGCAAGGAGCTGAAAATATTGGTGGGTACTTACAGCAGGATCATGCATATACCACTGTCTAATTTGAGTCATATCCACCAGGGTACAGACATCTTGACGATTTCGCAGCGCAGAGTTCATGTGCATAAACATGGACATTGTACGCTTGTCTGGCATTGAGCTAGGTTGAACGGAGAATATCTGTGTGGGCACTGGGTTTGGTTAGTCGAAGGTGCAATGCACAGGTGAGGGCTCATAGCCTCACACCAATTGCTGTAAAGTTTTAAAACATTGTATGGCAATATAGTATGGTAACTAGTTGATAATATGTCAGTAGAAGCATCGACTCAAATCTCACAATGATATTCCTGACCTGATCTGCACCGTGCAGTGTATACATGGATATCTGAGGCACGGGCAGCCATAGAGGGTTATTAGCATTATTAGCCATGTGATTTTTGTTGTAGTCAGAGGATGATGGTCATATCCGAGCGCTGACTGATGCGATGAACAACGGGAATAACAGAAGCCGGAGAAGATTTGTCAGCACAGCACGGAAGAAAGACAAGTCCGAAACATAGACTCACCGGATCGGATACTTAGAATTAGCGAGTCCTGGTATATAAACTGTACGAATATTTACTTTAGAAGTCAGTCGAAATAATAAGAAATAATCTTCTCTACATCTCACCTCTTTCTATGTCTACAATGGAAACCACATCATCATCTTCGCTCTATAACATTCCCAAATTAGCTGAAGATGGCAGCAATTGGATTATGTACAAAGAACGAGCACAGACCGTGATCTGAGCGCAGGGACTAATGCGCTATATGGATAGCCGAGCAATAGAGCCAATGTCATTCAAAAAGGACACAAATGGTAACCCTGTCAAGGAAGATGGAACAAAGCCGACTCCGACGGAGATAGAGGATTTAGAAAAGAAACAAGATGAGTTTTATCAAAAAGACTCACTCGTCAAACAGCACATATTCAGCACAATATCAGATCGGATGTTGCTGCAAGTGCAGAGATTAGGAAGTGCCTCGAACATGTGGAAAGAAGTTTGTACCATACACGAAGGCAAGACCGAGCTGGTGCAGGTAGACTTGCGCCGCCAATTACAGGAGACCCGATGCGAGGAAGGAGGAGATATGAAGATACACTTCAGAGAATTGCTTCGACTTCGGGAAGCACTGGCAGGAATGGGAGCATCTATCGCAGATCAGGATTTCTATGCGATAATCATGGGATCTTTACCTGAATCCTACAGACCCATACTATCATCCATAAATGCCACAGCATGCATTTCCAAGACCATCCTTACCCCATACAAACTCATAAATGTCGTCACCAAAGAATTCGAACACAGACAGTTGTCGAACCGCGGAACCTCTAAGAAGGGAGGAAATAATGCTTTGTCAGCAAGAACAGGCATGAACAAGAATCGTACCGAAGAATGTGCAAACAATAGCATGAACAAGGATATAACCTGCTATAATTGTGACCGGAAAGGACATTACAAAGCAGATTGTTGGAGACCTGGAGGAGGGAAGGAAGGTCAAGGACCTAATCAAGGACGAAGAAGAAATGGAAACTCACAAAGGCAGACTGCAAACACAGCAGGACATAAAGCTGAAGAAAATTTCGCCTTTACCTCATCAAGCCAAATGAATATTATGAAACAATTGGACGAACCTGTAGAAGAACATGGGGCAAACATAGACTCCGGTGCTTTGACACATTTCTGTCCAGACCGTTTGAAATTCGTCACCTTCAAATCAATAGAACCCCAACAGGTACATACCGCAAACTGGATCTTCAATTAGCGCTATTGGACAAGGAGACGTCCAGATAAAGCTACCGAAACAAGGAGGATACACATCAGTAACGCTAAAGGACGTGTTATACACGCCAAATATGGCACTCACCCTGATCTCGACGAACAAGATTGCAGCTGCAGGCTTTGCCACACACTTCGAGAAAAATGTGTGCAAAATCATATCCCCTGCACCAGCACACAAGGTCATTGCCGAAATACCACAGATAAATGGGTTATACACTGTCATTCCTATGGATCATCATCACGCAAATGTTATGGGAACAAAGCTTACCCTAAATGAAGCACACAAGATCCTCGGGCATATATCCCAACCAGCCCTTCACGACGCAGTCCAAAAGGGCCTCATTGAAGGACTTAACCTCAATCCTGCATCGAAACTGGTATTCTGCGATGCCTGTACACAGGCAAAAGCCACCCGTCAACCTTTTCCCCATGAATCAAAGAACCGTGCACCCACCTATGGCCATTTAGTCCATACGGACTTGTGGGGACCTGCACAAACAACGAGCTTGGGAGGACATCCGTATTACATCAGTTTTACGGATGATTTTAGTCGGGAAACAGTGATCAAGTTCCTAAAGCACAAGAGCGAAGCCTTTACCGCATTCAAGCAATACAAGGCTTACATAAGCCGACAGCACAGTGCACGATTGCATACAGTCCATTCGGATCGAGGGGGAGAATACCTGAGTGCAGAGTTTGATGAATATCTCAAAAATCAAGGAATTATATGGCAACTCACAGTCCATGATAGTCCGCAACAGAATGGAGTTGCAGAAAGACTTAATCGGACCCTTGTCGAGCACGCATGCGTGATATTGCTCGCACAGAATCTCCCGAAATTCCTATGGGCGGAGGCAATCAACTATGTTACATGGTTGAAAAACTGTTTACCTTCGCGAGCAATTCCCAATTGCACACCATACGAACTAGTCAACAAGTCTAAACCAAATTTAGCAGCCGCACACGAGTTCGGAACCAAGGTCTACATCCACTCACCAGAGAATGGAAAATTGGAGGCACGTGCGGAGGAAGCAATATTCGTTGGTGTAGATGACCAATCCAAAGGTTATCGGATCTATTGGCCGGAAAAACGACGAGTATCGGTTGAACGCAATGTCAGTTTTATCCCACAAATGGTGGAAGTAGATGGTGACATACCAGACGAGGGGGAGTCCGACATAATCACCGAGAACACACCCGATAACGCCCGGCAAGTCACTACAACAACACCAGCAGCAACAACACCAAAAACACCACCACAACCCACCAAATCACTTCCTGCTCCAAAGACACCAAGACCAACACGAACACGCTATCCAGCGGGATACTACAAAGCTCTAAACAATGGAGAAAGAGCATCAGTAGCAACTATAGAGGAATTACGAGACGAAGAACAACCGCTTACCAATCATTGGGCACTCGCAGCTGCGGAACGCGAGCCCACATTAAAGGAAGCGCTAAACGGACCTGACGCAAATGAATGGCAAGAAGCTGTTGATTACGAGATCAATCAATTAGAGAAACTCAAGACATGGGAAATTGTAGATGCACCACCAGGAGCAAACATAATACCCTGCCATTTTGTTCTAGCGACGAAACGAGGTCCTGACGGGGAGAAAATAAAGCTCCGAGCACGCCTAGTTGCAAATGGTCAGCGCCAAGAGTACGGCATTGACTATCAAGAAACATTCGCACCGACGTCGAACATGACAACCATTCGCGCAGTCCTAGCAATGGCTGCTAAGCATGACTGGGAAATTCATCAAGTTGATATCAAGAGTGCTTACCTGAATGCCACACTCAGGGACGATATTTACATGCGCGCACCACCCAGATACTTGAAGCCGGAAGATGAAGGAAAAGTTTTGAAACTGCTGCAAAGTCTCTACGGACTAAAGCAGGCAGGTTTTGAATGGTCCGAGGAGCTAGAAGATCAAGCGGTGTATTTTCGACGAGTAGAAGATGAACATACCGTCATAACGGTCTCCGTCGATGATATGGCCATAACGTCGAAGAACCTAAAACACATCCAAAGGTTCAAAGATCAATTATGGGAACGGTTCGAGATTTCAGATCTAGGAGAGCTTACCTGGCTACTGGGATTGAAGATAGAAAGGGACCGAAAGGCGCGAACGATAACACTATCGCAAGAGGTGTATATAAATACGGTTGTCAAAAGATTTCGCCTCGAGGACGTGACACCATCGCCTACACCTATGGAAACAGGAATCGTACTGACGAAAGATCAATCAGACGATCCGACAGGCACCCAATCTGAAATATTCGAACACGTACCTTATCAGAGGGCAATTGGTTCATTGATGTACGCCGCAACGAGTACACGACCCGATATTGCATTTGCAGGGTCGTGTACTTGTTGCGGCGTACATCAATGAACCAATTGCCCTCTGGCTGCGAAGAGAGTCATTAGGTACTTGAAAGGGACAAAAGGCCTAAAACTCACCTTGGGAGGCACAGATAACGATTTGGAAGCCTTTGCAGACGCAGACTGGGCGTCACAAGAACATCGGCACTCAATATCCGGTTGTTTAGTCATGATACATGGATCACCAATTGCATGGAGCGAGCGGAAACAAAGCATAGTCGCACTATCAACAGCCGAAGCCGAATATATCGCCCTAACGTCAGTAGCGCACGAGGTACTTTACCTGCAAGCTCTCACCAAGGCTCTGCCAGCGCCACGTTTCCGAGAGTTGAGAAAAGGAATGAAGCTAGATAGCGCTCGAGGGGGAGTGTTGTAGTCAGAGGATGATGGTCATATCCAAGCACTGACTGATGTGATGAACAACGGGAATAACAGAAGCCGGAGAAGATTTGTCAGCACAGCACGGAAGAAAGACAAGTCCGAAACATAGACTCACCGGATCGGATACTTAGAATTAGTGAGTCCTGGTATATAAACTGTACGAATATTTACTTTAGAAGTCAGTCGAAATAATAAGAAATAATCTTCTCTACATCTCACCTCTTTCTAAGCTCATAACCACAATTTTTGGGACGAGTTATTAGTAAGTTATAAGCTAGTTAATAACACGCTAATTAGCAAGCTGCTAATAAGCAAGCAGTTTTATCCCGAACCCTACAACACCCATAACAACTTTTGGTACTACCAAGTTAGTAGTGGCAGATGCTTAGCTAATAAAATGTCACATAGTCACGACCTCAGTCAGACTCAGCTTCAAGTTAAGGTAGCGGGTTTGTGGATTCGACGAACATCATGTGAAAAATGTGATGAAAGAGTGACAAAAGACAAAAAATGTAATAACTATTGATCAGGCGCCTTCTGCGTCAATCGCCTACTCACTTATCTCGGTAATAATATTGCAAACATTTCATGGTTTTCAAAATGAAGAGAAATGAAGTAGAAAGTTTGTTATTCCAATTTCTTTGATTGTCAAAAGCAGCCATTGGTGGAAAAGTACTATGCATCATACTCCAACACAACATGCCGTGAAGCCATTGCCATCCATGGGCAACAGAACACGCAAGCAGAAATGCTCGATAGCCAACCTGGAAATAGCATGGGCTTGCAGAGCATCTAACAAAAAACAAAAGACATTGAACATTGAGCAGGACGAAAACTTAAATGTAAGAAGCTTCCTATCCTTTCGAATGTAATTTTGATACATTAATGAAGCAGGATATGGCTGCTGTTAGTTTTGCAGCCCCGAGTGCAGGTCTTTGCTTGGATGCTATTCCTGCAGACATAGATCCCCGAGGTCATCGTGCTTTCTGTGAAGATGTGCCAGATGAAAATGACAAGGACAATATGGTTGCCATCCGTGGAGTGCATTGGAGGGAGAATGATCAAACACCTGTTCTTCTTGAAGAAATCATTGACTCACCAGTCAATCCTTCCCATGTTGAAGAAGAAATAATGGATGTTGAGATGGATGCTGAGAGTGATGACAGCAATGAAGCCGACAGCAACAAAAATGGCATGAATGGATGAGACTACAACATCGAGCTGAGACTTGCCCCCAGCATCGAGGAGGCCAGACATGCCTACATAGACCTGCAAACATTACTGAAGCCACCTCGTTCAGACGGAGTTGGTTATAAGGACCCACTGAAGTTGAATGCCATCCTGAAAGAAAGGTTAGAGAGGATGCGGGACTTTTTGTGGTTATACACAAAAGTTGTGGCTGGTGATGGGCCGAGTCCAGCAAATCCAGTTGGTGGGCATTGGACCCATGCTGCAGATCAAGCAGCCCGTAACACTGGGAAAGCACATGGCACATACCTTTCTCGGTGCTTGCCAAGCTGGAGCAAGGCTTATATCAAGGACCGTAACACATTTCCCCTCTGCAAGCAGGCACAAAAATTTTCATGCATCTATGATGAGTCCCTCGCTGCCAATTTGAAGCTCCATCTTCAGAGTATTGGGAAATTTGTGCGCGCACAGGATCTTGTTGAGTACCTGAGCATTCCAGAACATCAGGCACATCATGGTTTCACAAAAACGATCTCACAGAGGACTGCTCAACGATGGATGAATCACCTTGGTTTTCGCTGGAGGAAAGAACCAAATGGGCAGTATTGTGATGGCCACAAGTGGGAAGATGTCATCTATTTTCGGCAGAATGTTTTTCTGCCAGCGTGGAATCATTACCAGACATGGATGACAAAGTGGAAGCGTGAAGGAGAAATTAGCATCAAGGATGTTGAGGCCAATGCAGCTCTGTCGGCGGGTTGTCGGATCATAGTGTGGTTTCATGACGAGTCAACATTTTATGCCCATGATCGACAGAAACGAAGATGGGTGCATAGCTCCAAAGGTGCAGTCCCTCAACTGAAAGGAGATGGGGCTTCTTTGATGGTGGCCGATTTTGTCTCCACAGATTATGGGTGGCTCCGCTCTCCAAATGGTGAGGAGAGTGCTCGAGTCCTCTTCCAGGCTGGGAAAGCACACAACAGATATTTTACGAATGATGATATTTTGGCCCATGCCACAAAGGCCATGGACATCCTAGAAAAGTGGTATTCACATGAAGACCATGTTCTAGTTTTCGATAATGCAACCACGCACCTCAAATGAGCTGACAACGCACTTTCTGCTCAAAAGATGCCAAAAGGCCCTCTGCAACTTGGGGGGTACCCTGGACAATCAAGGATGCCAATGGCAACATTGTTCTCGGGCCTGACAGAAAACCATCGAAGGAGAAAATTCCTATGGCCGAAGCGAGGCTGCCAAATGGAAATCCCCAATCTCTGTATTTTCCTGATGGTCATCCAAAAGCCGGATTTTTCAAAGGCATGGCCCAGATTTTAGTCGAACGTGGCTATGTCGATGCCCCCAAGCTCCGCGCTGAATGCAAGGATTTCAAGTGTTCGACCGATAGCGGGGGTGTTTGTTGCTGTTGTCGGTTGATGTATATTCAGCTGGATTTTGTCAATGTCGAGTCACGTCTGGAAACCTCATGTTGTGCATGAAGTTTTGATGTCATCTTTTTGCCGAAGTTTCATTGCGAACTTAATTTTATAGAACAATGTTGGGGTTTCGTGAAACGGCTGTATCAAATGAAGGACCGGTCTTCATCAGAAGAAGTTCTCGAATGCAATGTTATCGAATCACTCGATGCCATCCCAATGGAGTCAATGCGACGGTGAGTGCTTCTTGTCCCACTTGAAATTAGCTGACCAATCTTCAGCTTCACTATGAGATCCACAAGATTTATCGATGGTTATCACAAAGGCTTGAATGGCATGCAAGCCGCATAGGTGATAAAAAAATACCGTGGCCATCGTGTTCTCCCGCAAACCATTCTGGACAAGCTTGATTGTCCTGCACTCCCCTCAACATATTAATTCACATCCTCTGCTAGTGTTCAAATTCAATTAATACCTGCTCTTAATCTACTTTAAGCCTTTCGTTGTCCCAATCCTTCACTTAACTTAGCATGCTTCGGCATGAGTTCAGCAGACTTTTTAGATACTTATCCATACGGCGTCACACCTGGTCACATGCACGTGATGTTCGTCGAATTCTCAAGCCTGCTACCTTATTATGTAGATGTAAGTCTAAAACCTGATACCATCAAACAAATGGGTAACACAACATACTACAACACTACTCACATGCACAACACGTGGCTGCAAGGTCCCCATGGAGGATGATGATCTTAGATTCCTGAACAATCTATTTCATATGGTGACAAATAGTAATGTAGCAACTCAGAATTGGATTCCAGCAATTGTTTCAGGATGCAACTCTGTAGATCCTACTCCAGAGTCCATGGCAGTGGCACCAAATGGCCACGGTTCACTCTCCATATCCCACTCATCCATCCCACTTGCAGCTCATAGGATATTTCAGAAAGGCACATACAAGAAAGCGAAGGCAGGTACCTTCCAGGTGTCCAAGGCAGCACCAATGAGATGGGAGATAGAGGTGCAGGTGGGGGATGAACATCAGGTGAAAGCCAAGGTATACAAGTCCAAGTAAACTGATACCATGGGCGATGATGATAATAGAGAGTATTGTGGAGACAAAAGTGATGTTTACGAGAGTATTGCAAAAAAAGATGATAGACACAGATGCAGCAGAAGATGCAATAAGTGACTAAGAAGATGCCAGCATGACTCGTCCGCCCCATAGACATGATCATCAAAATGAGAATCGGCAGAAAGCCAGCTCCCAAGTGCATCCAGTATCTATCCCTTTGTTTCTGCAAATGCTCAACCAGGTGCGAGCTGATGTTGCTGCCGGGGTGGAAGGCATTAGGCACAAGTTCAGAACACGCGAGTAGCGTGAACATAAGAGTTTGTTGAAATGAGGGCATAAGAGATATAAGGTGATACAAAAAGAGATACAGGAACACCAGTCCCATAAAATGTGCACCTCATTTCACCAGAATGAGGGACAAGACTCGCAAGCAAGAGCAAGGCGAGCATTGATAGTGTCAACATGTGGACTGGTGGATGAGGTGGAGAGCAGGGACTAAGGGGTGAAAGGTCACGGACATCTGAGGCAGAGATAAATGAAACGTGAAGGAAGGAGGTCTAGGAAAGCCTACAGGGCGCCTATAGTTTGCTTGCCAGCCAACACTGTCTTAGGGTGAGGGATGATCATAGGAGATGAATTCTTCACCCATCGACATTGCATTCTGACCAATCAAGTAACAAGCCTTTCGCAGACCCACTGAACTCGGGTACCCATGCAATGGATAAGCGCTGCAATGTAGGAACGACTTTGGGAAGAGCTTCTTGAGCCATGGATGGTCTTCCGTTGAGTGGTCGATGAGCCAGTCAATTCTTCATTCTTCACAGCTGGGCATGAGTTTGGCAACACCATTGCAGATCACTAAATGAAGTCTTCATCGTCTGGGAGTGAAAGATAGCAGTGCTGCCTGTAGACAACCATTGATCTCAGGGTGACACATACATAATCTTACTATACCTCCGTCAAGTGTCCTCTTGCTGCATTTTCTTGAACTGATTGTGCAATGAAGATACATATGCAATAAGCGTGTGTCATATATTGAATGCCTCTGGTACCCATCAGATGGTGAATAACTTGATAACTGTGCAATTAGGACTCTAGGAGTGAAAGTCTATCTATCCGGGAGGAAATATTTGAGAATAGCTCCCATTAGCTGCACCTGGTGTCTGAAAGGGACCATCCAGACGCAACATTGACAGATAGTACTTGCATAGAAGAGGTTGCCTAAAGGAATGCAGTGGTAGTAGTTGAACATTATGTACTTCTTCCATCAGGTTGGGCTCTGCAAGATGCAATCAATATTATGAGCTCATTCCTAGCACATCTCACAAGGACCATACAGCCAGTCGAAATTGCCATTGATGAGGATGACATCGATGATATGTCATGCTGTGTATTTTTGAGCATGGCTCACATGAACCTGTCAGAGACTCAGAATATTGGAACATACTAGAAATCTCAGCATGGGGAATATCAAGCCCTGCAAATTTCTTCAAAGGGCTGATGCAGATATCATGCAGCTCGACTTCTGCTTTGTCCTTGGTGAGTTTATTGATGGCATTGTTGTACAACCCATTGCGAAAGGTTTCATCCATATTTTGCTCAATGCGGCCAATGAGCATATTGTATTTAGTGAGAATGACAATGACGGGAACTTTGACAAAGCATGCAAAAAGACTATGAATGATTCAAACCAGCCATAGGCGCTGATCATCTTCACGCTCTCAGATAGCCCTTGAATAGGATACTTATGTCAGGCAGGTCACCATCCTTGTCATCCCCACCCTGTTGTCCAGGAGACACATAGTCCAGGGGATGGGTCAATCCCGTGAGGATGGAGGCATGAGGCGATGGATTGATCAGCTGGAATGAAAAAAGAGGGAGTGAATTAGCTTGCATCCATTTAATAACAGCAAGGTTTAATTATTGAGTACCTTAAACAGCATTGAGCCGGTATACCAGATGTCCCATAACAGAGCATCTTCCAGTGCAACTATGCGTAACCTGAGGATCTTGAAGAAACCGTGTACTTCCTGCACAAATTCTTCAAGTTACGCTGCAGGCAGCTTCCTACAGAGATCAGCAAAGGCTCAATCAGCTGGTCCATCGAGAGTACAATCAAAATTCACACACCTGACCATAGAACACAAATGACCGTATACGCTGCCCAGACGTCCTCACAGCGCCAGACACATCAAATCAGGCACTGTTTGGCCATCCTGGACATTCTTATGCCCATGCACCAGCATAAATTGATGGACATGGAGCACAAGTTGAAATGCTAAATGGAGCAGCTTTGTGCACATCTGGAAGGCATCACGTGCAGTCTCTACTTCATCAAATAGCGGGAGCGAGAACACATACTCTCTTGTTGCTGATATTGGTTGATAGTGTTGGAACCATAAATCCAAAGGGTTGATAGAGGGCTGACTTCTGTTTTTGACTTTGCTTTGAAAGAATCTCGGTAGATGGCAGTTCATTGGAGACTTAGATGTGCTCACCAGGAGGAATGGCGCAAGGATAGATAGACAATGGTGATCGGAGGAGCTGAGGAGGAAAAAGGCTGCATGTGCAAGTTGGTATGGGTTAGGGATGGTTTTAGGTGTCGACAGGTGCTTAGAGGTTTGTTCCTGTAATGCTGATACCTGCCAATACTCGGTTAACAGTAACTGACATAGAGTCTTGCATTACGAGCATATCAAGGCAATCAATATATCACTGTCAGCCCCAAAGTATAAGTTCCCATGTGCATACATGCTCAATCAAACTAAAGATGTCTATCGGCCAGAAAATGCGGGATCTGGCCGGTCTGTGTGAGGTCTATGCAGACATACCACAAACTCCATATCAAAAGTATGGGGGGTGTCTGCTGGTGAGTCTGCTAGCGGTTGTCTGGAAAATGCCAGGAGGTCTGTCAATACCGCCATCTAGTATCCCGCCGTCTGCCTCTCCTGCCATCCCCTATCTTGCCATCCCACCGTCTACCTCTCCCGCCATCCCCACTGTCAGCCTCATCTGCCCCATTGTAAGCCTCTCCCACCATTCTTCATCCTGCCACCTTTCACAAGGGTGCAGATATCTGTGGTACAAGGACTGCTGGAGATAGAGGGTGATGACATTTGCATCCTCCTCCAATTGCAGCTGGCACACTGACAATGATGGCGGGGTGATGGTGGGATGCATGACAGTGGCTGACATAGAAGGTGGGGCGGCAGTGTCGCGATGATGTAAGAACAACAGACCAACAACACAACAGACAGCCTGGAACCTGCCGACCAAATACCCCCAGACGTTCCCCCACACTTCACCCAAACACTTTGCCAGACTTTGGTGGGGAGTCTGTGCAGACCTCACACAGACCGGCCATCTCCTACATGTCCTCCTATTGGCACATACTCTTTAGCCAGTGGTCGGGACCCAGAATCATCCTATGCCAATTCCTCTACATATGAGATTAATGATCACTCAACTCCAACCCCAGGTCTCCAAGAAAGTAGCCATGACAAATATACCCCCACTCGTGTGTCAACCCAGGAATCCGCATCTATCATCTTCACCACCCCTACACATCGCTCAGCTTCTGCAGGCCTCTCTTCAAAAACTCATAAGGCACTCCATAAGTTATATGACCGCAAGTATGGCGCCTGTCACTGTCTCGTAACATCATCAGTGGCCTACCTGGCGACTGTAGCCCATGCTGTTCAATGTGCGAGCAAGTCCGATCTTGTGGGTAATTTCATTACCTATGAAATGTTCAATGTTAATAATTTCGTCAGTTGACACTCTTTGAATATTGTCTTGGCTTAGATTTGAGATCATTCCACGTTGACAGCAGATGAAATATGTTCTATCATATGACATATTTCTTGCATGTGCTGTTGACACTGACATTAATCTGCAGTGTCACCCCACTTGCATGGTATATTTGATGCTGGTCACTGGTTTCTCCTGCCAGGTACAGGAACACTAAGGAAAGTCCATGGCTACGTGAAAGACGCTGTTGCATCAAGGGCAAACTCCCAGTCTAGTAAAGGCACAAAACATTTCTGGTTAGAGGTAGGCACTTGTTCTGTGGTATCGCATGCCTGCAACAATATTTACTTTTCCACAGTGGAATCTCAACAATAAAACACCATACACGTTCATACCATTGCCTGGCGCAGGATGCCCACACATCTCATGTGAAATTGGGGGTGGAGTTTGGGAAGATCACTCTTATCCTTACCAAGGCCTCCCATTGCTTGAGTGTCATATTGCACCTCCCTTTGCCATCATAAATGCAGGCCCCAAGTGCAAAAGGGATCACATCAATCAGATTGTCCACAAGTATTGTTTGCAACAGATGAGTGAGTTTCGGAAGGAACTTGAAGAATGACTTACACTTTTGTGTAATACATGGGCCCTTTTCGAGGATGCAAAGAAAGATGCAAAGGATTGGGAGGTAGAAAAGATGGGTAAGAGGAAGAGGGACCGCGATGATTAGGACATAGAGAATCTTTCTTGAGGGAGCAAATGTACCACACGGTCGCAAGCATGCTCTGCACAAGATGGTACACCAAAGTCTGATCTACCCAGTAACAAAGCAAGAGATAAGCCTCCACCACTGGGCGCTTGCAAATGCAAATTGTCTTCCAGTTTATGCGGAGCTGCTCTTACTGATGACGCAGTCTTGCACCTTGAAAAACAACAGAAGAAGATCGACTTGCGCACACGAGTCTGGCACTGGGTCACAGAGTCAACCCGAGCCTCATCACTAGACCCAGAGCCTTATGCCTGATCAATCTCTTGCCAGTCTTACCTTTGGCCTGATGCACAGGCACGATACATATCCCGAGGAATCAACAACTATAGCGCCCATTTTTGCTCGCCCAATCCAGGTCACAATCACCCAGGAGACCCATACCCAGATATTGTGGATTCTAGCACATGATCTACTCTTGGGAAGAGTCAGAGTATGTGGGCATATCATGATGATGTATTGTGAAATTGGCTAGGATCGTACAGATTCCTAGGGAGAGAAGGTAAATGTGCCAATAAGCAGTGCTTCATGCTGCACCTGTGTTGGAACTCGAGGAATTCAGGTGAAGATCATCCAACGACTCTGTAGGAAGAATTGATAACCCAAACACACGCCCTTACCCATACAAGTGCTGCCCACTGCCATTTTGAGACACATATTTTCCTAGGCTGGACACCACTGCACTGGCCCCATGCTCTTTGTGCAGGTTTAGCAGTGGGCAGATCCATGGATCTATGGTGGCACACTGATAGGCTTTCTGATGAAGCAATCAGTGTCTGTAAATTAATGCAGAATCTAAATCCTGCTCCTTCTGAAGTCCCAAATCATCCAACATGCCTGAGATTATGATTCTCAAGCGACCAAGGGAGGAAGCTGTTATAACTCAGCAGATGTTCTTCAAAAAGTCTGCATGGGGAAAAGTCATCAAAGGTACCTTTCATCTCATCATGATACTTCATCCATTTAAGGCTGCTTCCCAGTTCTACGCAAACAGTACCTTCGGGATGATATATCTTGTGGTATTGACGACTGTAGGGCATGTGATGTGACAGCGCAGACTGTTCTTTCATGTTCTGGGGATACCACTCACAAAAATGTCCCCACTGGGCACTATATCCTGCCCAATACATATGTGTTTCTTGCACAGGTATGCATACAAGTATGAGGTTGTGCACAACGCTTATCCCTTACAGATGGACTTGATTGAATCCAATTTCTTCACACCGCCCATCATTATCCTACAAACTGTCATGGGGGAAGTTCATCATCGGTCGTTACCCTTGTATAGTCACCTCAAGGCGCTTACAACAACTGATGAGTGGAAAGTATGGGTATTTTACAACAAGTTCAGGTTGTGAGTCATCTTCACGAGTGAACCCATGTTGTTCTGTTGTGGTTTTGATCTTGAAGGTGCTGTTGCACCATTTTTAAATCTTGGTGTTCTCATGGAGTGTCACAAATTTTCCTCACCACTAATGTATTCATCGAAGAGAGACTGCCATCGTGCGAGAAGATGGCGAGACACCAAATGACCGGAATGATCGAGGTCAGCGATACTCAGAGTTGTATCTTCGGGTATACCAATAAAAATTGCATAGGTATCAGGAAAGCTGCAGAGCGGTACAACATGCATCTAACACTGGCATACCCTCCGATACAAGGTCAATCAAATTCAGCGCTACCCAAGGTTGTATTGATTACAGATGACTATGCAAATCACTAAAAAAACAGACAAGGACAAAATCTCATGCATTTCAGGTATGTATTGTCTATATACTTTGCCTTGCTTTCACAATTAAGTTCTGAAGTGCGCAATGATGTGGATGGCATGAAAAACTCGGACCAGCTTCTCGATCTACTGTCGGCGACTGGCTCAGACAAAGTGTAACCTACCAGAGCTGTTGCAGGGCGTACAGCGCTCTATGATGATGTGCGGTGAATATAGTTTTACAATTTCAATTTCCTGACACATATACCGCGCTTCACAGTATCTTCCTATGTCCACCCTCATGGCGGGAGTCAAAGCCGGTCAATTCTATCAAGGTCACTTCAATACAAATCACTACAACTACCCCAAGGTATGCAATGAATGCCTCCGCTCATGCCAGCGCCAATTTCTTTCAGCGTACTGTTCCTGTCCTTGCATTCATGAAACCTATCCTTCTAGTGGGCAGGGAAAATATGAACCAAGCAGTTCAGGGGGATGTTGTGGTGGTTGAAGTATTTGATGAAAGAGAATGGAAGGCACCGATGGACGAGATTATCGACCAGGAAGGTAAGCCAGCTTAGTTATGCTAAGTATTAAATTTTCTTCTCAGCGACACTCAAAAATGACGATGCAGAGGACCCAGAGGAAGAGCACGATGACCTGATGGTGGATGAGCATGAATCCAAGGGTCTTCATGCTGAATGTACAAAAAAGGCTCCTACAGAGAAGCAGCCAACCAGTCAAGTGGTCAGCATCAATGATCATTAAGCGCAACTGGAGAGCATATGTTTCTCTCCTACTTTTATATTTAGCAGGCTCATACGTAAAATTGACAGATATGTTTGTCATATTGACTCTACAAGTCTCACATCAAGTAATGCCACATCACTCGGGCTTCAAACAGTGTTTGCTACCGTCGCCAAACACGTGAAAAACGTACATCTAGTCCTCGAAGCACTGTGAAAGGCCTGTCTGTTCTGCTCCCCCAAAAAAACAGCCTTGTTCTGTACAGAACTTGACTTCCTCAGACACCATATCTCAGCGAACGGTATCAAAGCCTATGCTTCGAAAGTCAAAAAGATCCTGGACTGGCCTGTGCCAAAATTGGCAAGCAATGTTCATTCCTACCAAGGACTAGTAAGATACCTAGACCAATTCCTCCCAAAACTTGCGGACCACACACGAATCCTCACACCACTGACCACTAAGACAGCCAACAAACTCTGGCCAACATGGACGGCAGATCATCAAGCTGCATTTGACGCAATCAAGCAGCTCGTCGTGGGACGCGATTGCCTCACAACAATTGATCACGACAACCTTGGCGACAACTGTATTTTTGTGACTTGTGATGTGAGCAACTGGCGCACTGGCGCAGTACTTAGCGTTGGACCGACACTTCAAACAGCGTGGCCCATCGCGTTTGACTCAATGCAATTACACGAAATTGCCACTCATTCTACTGGCTGAATATGAGAAGGGACCTTAAAGAGAGCTATATCCCTAGCTGCCCAGACTGCGCAAGGAATAAGTCAAAGACAACAAGACCACCTGGCCCTCTACACCCCCTACCAGTACCAGACCGCTGTGGAGAATCTGTGTCCATTGACTTCAGTTGGACCACTACCAGTAGAGCAAGGATATGACAGCATCATGACAATTACTGACCGACTCGAAGCTGAAATACGACTCATACCATGCCGCATGACCATGACAGCACCAGAAATTGCAAATCTGTTCTTCAACCATTGGTATTGTGAAAATGGACTACCGCTCGACATCCACATAATTCAGTCAATACTTGCCGTGTTAAACGGCCAACCGAAGTTGAGATTCTTCCGAGTGAGACGGGTCAACCGAGATGGGCCCTGATGCAGTATGGTCCCGGTAGAGTCAGTGGGCCCATACATATGTAACTACCCAATATTAACGTCTGGGCCAGGCACATAGTATATGATCTATACATCGGTAGATATGTATGGGCTGAGCATGTGGTATAGACAAGGATTTTGGCAGGCATGGATGGGCCGAGTGGAGTGTTAGGTATGAGTAAACACAACCAGGCCCAGATATACAGTGCATGGAATGGTATGGGACATCTGTAGACACAGTTGGGCCCAGATGGGTTGGGTATATACCTGGGTATTAGAAACTCGGTAGATATGACTGGGCCCAGGTGGGTGGGGTATATGACCAGGTATGAGAAACTCGGCAGATACGACTGGGCCCAGGTGGGTTGGATATATACATGGGTATCAGAAACTCAGTAGATACGGCTGGGCCCAGATGGGTTGGGTATATACCTGGGTATCAGGAACTCGGTAGATACGACTGGGCCCAGGTGGGTGGGGTATATGACCGGGTACGAGAAACTCGGCAGATATGACTGGGCCCAGGTGGGTTGGGTATATACATGGGTATCAGAAACTCGGTAGATACCACTGGGCCCAGGTGGGTTGGGTATATACCTGGGTATTAGAAACTCGGTAGATACGGCTGGGCCCAGATGGGCTGGGTATAACAAACTCGGTAGATACGACTGGGCCCAGATTGGTGGGGTATACCACTGGGTACGAGAAACTTGGCAGATATGACTGGGCCCAGGTGGGTGGGTATATACCTGGATATCTAAAACTCGGTAGACATGACTCGGCCTATGCAGGTTGGGGATTTCTGGCGATACAGGCCCACCGATGTCTACCGAGTTTTCTAATACACTGGCACATGCCACCCAGATGGGATGTTATAGGGCATGATATCACAGTATATGCGCATGGGGATTGATGATGGGTACACGAAAGTCCATCCAGTGATTACCTAAGATGCACATACCGGCCATGATCACAGCAGAGATATCACTCGGATCACACTGGTTATACAATCAAGTACATTGATAGGGTATCATGCTAAGTGGAATCTAACTAATATACAAACATAGTGAAGTACATGAAGTAATATACAACTACATATTGGCTGAATCACTGCCGTATCATGCTAAGTGTAATTCAAACATAGTGAAGTACATGTATGGGATATCATCATAAGTGTCATCTAAGTAACATACAACTACATATTTGAACCGCTGTCAGATGGAACACTTGACAACTTGGGCGGAGGAAGGACTTCATCAGACGGTTGAATGGCCGAGATGGAGCTTGTACTGGGGCAGTGGTCAACTGCCTACCTATGTTGGAGATGCTGGAGTCTCCTACTTGGCTGGCGTCAGCGACCCAAGGAAGCCATGAGGATGGCATCTGCCCATAATGGTTACCGACCGACATGGCAGCTGGAGGATTGAAGGCAGTTGTATTGCCGGTCTGGGTGAAGACGCTCATCTTGTTGGCCATGTGGCCGAGTGAGATGGTGTTGTTGATGGTCGTCAAGTCTATTGCCCGGATCTTCTCATCTATAGCAGCGAACTTCATTGCCAATTTCTCCTCCATGGAATTGACCTGAGTCTCCACCGCCTCCACACGATCGACCGAAGTCTGGAAGAGGAAGTCGAACTTGTTGCCAAGAGCTTCGATGCTTTGGAAAATGTCGAGGGGAGTGGGCTGGGCGGGAGGAATGCTTGGGAGTTCATCCCTGATGGCCTCGGGTGAAGGCTGGGGCTCTATGACCAGGTTATTGATGGCGGCCTTGGGTGAAGGCTGGAGGTCTGCGACTGGGTCATCAATAGCAAAGTCCATGTTGATGTCGTTGTCAATGATGGGACCAGTGCTGGCATCAAGGTCCTTTGGAGTCTCTACCGAAATGTATTAGTGGGTCTGCAAATGAAAGGGCAGGCGAACAAAATTTACCTGCTGCCAGCTTCTCAATCTCAACACCACCCTCATTATTTTGGGGGTCTGGTCAGCAGCTGGTGACAAAAAGAAAACCAGGCGAAACTTACATGTGTCCCGGTAGATGTTGCCTGTGGTGCAACAGCCGGCAAAGCGCTCGGGCCTGCAGTTGGTTTTGTCTGAAGAACAACACATCAAGTCAATGGCTGGATAATGACAACGAGAACCGCACTTACCTTCACATAAATCACTGCGTTGGTCGGGTGTCCCTCCTCGTCATCAATGGTGAATTTGGCCTTCTTCTGAGGTGCCTTGCGCACCAATTTGACAGCCTTCGGCTTCTTCGGCTCAGCTGCCTCGTCCTCATCCTCAGTCTTGGCGGGTGGCTCCTTGCGCTTGCCGTCTTTGACGTTGCCCATGACAAAGAGGTTGTGCTTTGGAGCAGGAGGTGGGGATGGGGGCATGGGTGTCACAGGCCCGGCCAAGAATGTTGTTGACACCAGCAGCTGCACTGCTGGTGGTGCTGGTGCTGGTGCTGGTGTTGGTGTTGGTGCCAGTGCCAGTGCTGGTGATTGTGTGCGCTGGTATCCAACCATCTTGAGGAACAACGGGTGTCCTCGGATACGGTTGTCGTCGTCCCCGGTGGTCGACCAGTCAGGCAACCCCTTGAGTTTTCCATTGGGACTGCTCTTGTCCTGAATTTCTGCCATGTAGGACATGGGCAAAGGATGGTGCCTGCAAATCATGCCAGATTGAGTCAGAAGTATGATAGTCATTAAGAAAACTTACCAAAGTCACGGCAATCTCATGTGCCATAGGCCTTGCAGCCGGGTCACCTTCCTTGAGTTTTTGGGCTCTCATTATGAGACGCCTGACCTTCTCGGCTACAAGGGAAAGTGCGTCATTGGCATTTTGAGCAGCAGACATGTTCAAATCGATGAAGTGATTGAGTGACGGAATGGGTGTGTATGGGGATGCAATTGTGGGCGTGGGCCTGTTTGGATCTCCACCCACAATCCACAATCCACCAGGGCTACCGCTTGCCCGCATCCCTATTTAATCCATATATTTCCATCCGAAAACTCTCCCCATACACCAAACACCATGTCTACCGGACAAGTCCATTTTCCTGCGCCCTCAATAGCCAATGAGGAACAAACGGCCTCGGCCGGTAAATCATACCTTACCACCCTATGACAACAGGCCCTTGCACAATGGTGGGGTAATTTTGTGCCTATAGACCAATGGACACCACCCACGGTCAAGCAACAATTTGAGGGCCAATGATTTCAAAGTAAGTCATTTCTTTATTTATTAAAGCTCCTCAGCATCAATAAACTAAATATCTCAGGATACGATATGAGTCTAGAAACTCGGCTCGAGACCCTTGATAGCAATTTCGGGGATTCGGAACCCGGCACGTATGAGAAGTGCTTCGCCGGAGTCACAGAGAGTATAGAAAAACTGTCTGGTAAGTCCCGAAATCCTTTCACCCGAAGAAAACCAATCAAAATCATACAGCCATGTTTGAGCAGGATTGGGCAAAGTGCTTGCCCGCATTATCCAGCCGGTCTGCAGACAATGAGTCTGTCATGGATGAAATAGAGGTCGACAAACTCATGGATGATGACAGTCCATCGTACAATCTCGGGTGGACAGCACTGCCAGCATCGTCCAAGGATGATACATCCGCAGGTAGGTCCTTCGTGTTTCAGTCAACATGTCCCACTGATATATTTGCAGATGAAGAACCGGCTTATGATCTCAGGTGGACCATAAGCTCAACTGCAGCACTGCCGGATGAAGACAAGCCCCCGGATGTTCGGTCTGTCGAAGCTGTGGGTGATCCGGACAATGAAGGTCCCGTTTACGACCTTGGGTGGGGAGCAACACCTTCAGCCGTAGAAGCTGCTGTCAATGATGAGGAAAACGGACCAACCTATGACTTGGGGTGGGAACAACCTGCCGAAACTCCCGAGGTTATGGAGGTGAGCACCTTAATGGTCCTGGTACTTCTAGACCGAGACTCTGAGACCTTGCAGGACAGATACAGGGAGTTGATGAGGGTGGTCAGACAATGGCGGCAGCTCAAGCTTTTGAAATGGAATGGTTTTGGCCATGAAAGATGAGACCCAAAAGATGGGGAACTGGCCCTGTTCTGCCTGGCATCAACATCACTATACCTGCCAAATATGATGATACAAGGCCTGGATGGATGTACGCCCAATCTCTGGTGATGGACGGCAATTTCAAGGTGGAGCATCTCCACCCGGTACACCCAGATGACGAAGTCTGGCTGATGGACGGAAAATCCTTCATGGTAGGAAGAGCCAGATATAAAGCTCATCTTGCTCTAGTGCGAGATTCGGCCAAAAGATCAGAATGCAACAATCACTGAGCAGTGAACCAGGCAAATGCATCTCGGCACAAACTGGAAGCGACGGGCATCAGGGGTTGCGCATGTGCAAGACATGGATGCTTTGTGCCGAACTCAATGGTCAACTTTCAAAGGGAGAAAGGTGCCTCCTCCAAATTCACCCATTAAGATCATTTCACCGATGTTCTGGAGTAAACAGATGAATATGGATTATGCCCTGTGCAATGCTCTGGGTCACAACACTGATGGCCTCCGCCGGGCGCTGACCTTTTATGACGTCAACTGTCAATACAACAAGTATCTCTGTCGCCAGGTGGATGAAAGCCTGCATCTCACCATTCCTTTGGGCATGGATATAATCCTGGGGATAGGGCTGTAGCACGTTCTTGGTCATCAAGACAAGTGCTTTGTGCAATATGCATCTAACTTCATCCAGGGGGCGGCCAGGATAGACGGGGAAATCATGGAAACCCTATGGGCCCCTCTGAACATCATATCTTCTTCCGCCCGGGGAATGTCCACCCCTCACCGACAGGAATGCCTTGACTTTCAGATGAACGACTGCAATTTCATGAAAATACTACCCATGGGTACGTCAGTTCCTTACATTCATTGCTTAACAATGTACCAGATGGAATCAAATGCATTTCCCGCAGGGTTGTTCTGTCCCGGAAGTACAAGGAGGCAAAACGAGGGACTGTCGAAAGCAGCCAAGCATTCGACGAGCTCAATGATGTGGCAGATCCAGACATGGTCGACAGGTGGGAAGAACAGGAGAGGACGGCCCAGGCATCCTGGATGGAAGATCCATCCACCCTCGACATTTATGATGTCTGGTTGAACAAGGGTAAGTCTCGGGTGTTATACCATTACCTCCCTGGGTGCTCGTTTACATTTCTGGCAGCCAAATCTCGGAAGGAAATCGAGCTGGACTTGCTTCAGACGTCGTTTCATCGACCAGGAGCAAGGCCCCAACTAGGAGCTGCCACTTGGCTAGCATCTGGGATCACCATCGAGGAGGTGCAGATAGCTTTGGCAATGGAGATTCGGCAGATGGGTGGGCATCCTACCGAGATGCAAACACTCGAGATTGGCCATCGCTGGATCAGACTGCAGCACACCATTGATGAATTCCTTGCGGGAGCACAGAGATATCTCGGTGATGACTACGATGAAGATGACAACATCCAGGACATGGACATTGGTTTCTTTGGCGACCAGCCTGATGCAACTGATGACGAGTCGGATGATGATACAGAGCAGGGAGGAAACTCCCGGGTGTTGTTTCAACCAGAACACATCCTGATTCCACTCCTGTCCAACTTGGGCAGGGATAGGTGCGAGGAATTGGGAATAGGTGGTCTGGTCAGGCAGGAAATCACTCTTAGGGAGGGTCAGGTCAACGACATGCTGCATGCCATCAGAGTTCATCTGGCCGACAAGGCTGTGCTCTTCAGAACCACTGTCTGGCCAGCCAAATCCCAAGCCACCACCACCCAAGCTTGGTCCCAGGTGCACTTGGTGGAACACATCATCAATCTCAACAGCACCATATACAAGAAATGCCATGCCCAGCTATCAAATCTTGGGGCTGACCAGCTCCTTGAGAAATACCATGAGCTGCTGAAAAGCGACTTAAAGGCCACCTCAGCTGTCGCTGACCCGAATGCCTGAGGTCAAAGAAATTCCACTCTGCCTTGGTTTTGGTCCTTGGACGTTCAAGGTGATTCTGTAAGCAATGACTGGATGAACGAATGTGAGTGGTATTCCTCGGGACATCATTGAATGGAGTCCAGTTGACATCTCCCAGGATTTAGTTTACAGAGTGCATTGGCTTCGGACCAAGGCTTTGTGCGACAGATGGGCTGAGGAAATGCTCCTCGTCACTCATGAGATGTGATGGATGGTTGATTTTCTGGCTTACAAAGCTCAGACATGGCTCGACCAAGCTCAACATGATTTTGAGCCCAGCCAGGATGGACACAGGTGTTATGCTATCCGGCAGGCCCAGATGTACAGGCTCTTGGCAGAAGATGCCCAGGCTTGGTTTGTTCAGGTCAATCCTGTGTTTGGTCATGATGAATGATGTCATTGTAATTCACTGATGCTACAACCTTGTATTTTACATAATCCATCAGGCCAATCCCATGTTCGGCCATGATGAGTGATTTGCCTGGCAATGTGGTCCCAATATATGACTTGTGTAATTCAGGGCGCATAACCATACTTTCTATTGCCTTTGTTAATTTTGGCCGTGTCATCCCTTTGTGGATGTGGTATTGACATTTTGGCCGCATTGTTTTCATTTTGGCCGCATTAGTTGCCTAGTGGACAATGGAAGATAGGTGTGGCAAGGCCATTTAATTGCTGCCTCCAAAATCCGCATCCTTGCCCACTTCCCCATAAATACTGTTCATCCCCATCGACTTATGGCATCATCTTACCCAAACTTGATATACATGTATTCCTCCAAGCCAATCGCCTTATCCTTATGGGATGCCTCCAAAATATTTGAATACACCACTGCTCAGTTCACTGCCATCTGCTTGGCACTTGACAAGAGCTATGTACCGAGGACGCTGATCTTCCAAAGACAATTCATCTGGTACCTCCTCTGGGAGGCCGAGGTGAGTCATTCATCTCCCGAAAATTTGAATTCCCCGCTCATTCAATCTCCAGAAATTTGTCTTCCCTTTCATTAACATCTGCGCGACCAGCAATGCGTCCCCCTGCTTGCCAGAATATCTCAATGATGTCGTCAAGATGCTCACAGAGTGGCAGGTCGGGCTTTTGGACGACGACGGTCTCTTTCAGAAGTTCTGGTCAAGCGAATTTGACATGGCGAGCGATCTCATGGCCCACTACCGGATCGTCTCCTCATTCAAATACTGCTGGTGGAAAGACAGGTTCGACCTCATGCCATTTCAGATGCCTCAGCGCTTCACACTGGATGAGATCATTGATTTATGCATGACTTACATGGAACAAATCATATGTCCTGCTTCCGGTATTCCAAGTCCCAGCTGATGCTAGCTTCCCCTTCAGCCGGCCGGATATATGCTCATACCTGACAGCCAAAAGCACAAGGGAGGTTCAGACCCCTTGCTCACAAATCTCCGGGTGCTCAGAGATGACCTGGAGCAACTGGAAAGTCATCTGCAGAATTTGCTGTTGAAGAAGACAGATGAGGGGAGGATTACATTGCAGGCCATGGCCCATCTGGAGGGTCCGGTAGATGACCTCCAAGATTTAATTGCTGCCTCCCAGAAACTAATGGATGCCAACATGATGGAGGAGGAGGATGACTGATGTTGATCTGGTAGTTGTGAGCATGCATGTAGCATAATGTCGGTTGTCATAATAGCAATCATACCGGGATTTTCCATAGCATGATGCCTGCAATGAGTTATCCTCATGTTAAATTGATTGCCAACATCGAAATGAAATATCGGGCCATTAGGGATGGTCGCATGCTTACCATGAGGTTCAGTTCCTTCATGTATTACATCCCCCGGTATACTGTAGAGACATGCAGGAGGCTATGAGGCTGGGCTGACAAGTGCATAAAATGACCCAGCCTTCATCGCCTACTGATTGTCTCCACCGATCGCAATGTCTCATGTCCCTCCCTAATGGTGTGCTTGTCCCAGTCATATCACATTTTTTGGCAACCACATCACAGAGCTGCCGGTCATACCCAGGGACTGGGCTTTGAATGTCACAAATTTGGCCAGTGAATGGGTCAAGCAGCAATTCCTTGCTCATATAGTAGACAAACCATTGGTGGAGCCTCCTCCCGAGCTTAATGCGGCCACCCTGTTATCTTGCAGGCAGCTGGCTTTGTGCATGGCAGATGCGTATAAACATCCAAGTGAGTGTATTTGGGCATCTCCCGCAATAGGTCATCGGCTCATGGAACCCAGTCAAGCTGGATATCAACATCATGTGATATAACGAGGCCCTTTCCAAGCGAGAGTTGGGGATGAACGACACCCAAGAACAGGCTCTGCTGACCAGGTTCCCTCCTCTCCAGAACATTCTCCTGGTCCGTCCGTCCATTGTCATAGAGTCCAGGTACCGGATCATCCTGTGGTATCTTCTGTATGCTCTGAGTCCCTGGGTGCAGGTCGGTTTTTCGGCAGTTATCAGACAATGCTGGTACCCATTATTTGATAGAGCGATATGTATTCTGCCACTGTTGGCATGGGGGATCTGCTGAAGAGGAGCATCACTGAGAATAGGGGCAGCTGGAGGACCCTGGGATCCAACTTCTGGCCATCCAAATCTCCTGGTGTAATGCCCAGGTGCATCAACATAGCGCCATGTTGGTTTCAGCAAGGTCATGAGGTGGGTTGGTGCTGCTCCCATCTGAGTCGCTGTATTGATGTTTGTAGTGTTATGGCCCACCTCCTGAAAATCCGGATGATGGATTCAAACCTGAGATTTATGCAACCCTCAAAGGTGAGCGAAGCTTGTCCACAATCACGGCCATGCAGAGGCCAGCATTGCTTGCGTCCACTGCCTTGTGCATCATGCACCCGCAGCTCTACTGGGCATCCGTCAGAACTCAAGTCGAGCTCAGTCGTTGGTCCGTGGATCAAGGTTTGCCGGATATGCATAGTTTACTGAAGCATTGGGCATCTGTTTACACCGGCGCCTCCGTTATGTGCAACAGGAATTCTCCCGATCATCGAGACCCAAAATGTCCTCCTGAAGCTTTCGACATTTTGACCTGCATCAGGAATTACCATCATGGGGTCATGCAGTTGACCAATCTTGGCATCGACCTGTTGTACAATCTGGGGGTGATGGTGAGTTATTCGGGCCATCTAGTCAGGCATGGTATCAATGTTGCTGAGGGGGATCGGATAGTTTGGGCTTGGTTCCTCCAAGATAGTGTTCACAACTACGCCCGGATGCCTTGTCCGGATTATGCCTGGTACAATCCAATTGACCTTGATACATACAAGTTCGTCAGGTATAACCAAGTCGATTTTGCATTGTATGGCACCCTGTAGACATCTTCCATTCTTTATCATTTTCGGATGCCCGGTTGTCATACATATCAAGCCATCTTGGCTTCATCCCATCCCCCTCCTATTCATTAAATTAATTCCTTCCTTTGTCCCTATACTCCCCTCCTTACATCCCGACCACCCTCATTACCAGATTATATCCGTAGATAAATTGCCATGGCTGTCAATATCATCACTCATTTTAATTTACCTAGAAATCGGAAGAATGTCTTGGGTGATCTGTATGTATGCTAACCTTTGGCTCGGTCAATGACTTCCTGAATCATCACCTCAGGCCTGGATGTTGAACCCCAGGATAAAAGCATTGATCCTGGTAGTCGATATCTCTTGGTATTAGTTGGCCTGGCTGTTGAATTCCTGCTTTGGCCCAGCCAGCATCTCTCACACTGTTATATTTGGTCTGGTCGTCTTATATCACACTGTCATCTTGGGCCGGTCGTGAAATCCCTACATCATCACCTTGGGCCCGGTCGTCTTATATAACACTTTCATCTTGGGCCCGATCATGAAACCCCTACATCATCACCTTGGGCCTGGTCGTGAAATCCCTGCATCATCACCTTGGGCCTGGTCGTCTTATATAACACTTTATTCTTGGGCCTGGTCGTGGGCCCACCCGTTCATATCCGAATATCAGTGATTCTAGCCCTATCTCATGATTAATCAGTTTGTACTTCTAGTTGTGTACAATTTGTACTCTATGATGAATATATATTTTGCTACATTCTTCTGCTTGGCTACTCTGACACTATCACTGAAGTCCATTGACCTCTCATTCCGCCTGTTGAGCACATGGGTCCCACCTGGCATCCAAGAAGCCCTTGATCAGGCATGTCATTCAGAACTTCACTCTCAGGTGGGACTCATGGCAACCTACCTTGATATGGAAGGTTACCATTCTCACCAGCGCAATCCTGAGTTAGAGTTACTTCACTTGCATGCAAATATGTGTCGTGCCAAAGCTGAGGTGGAAGTTTATGAACTAGCGATTGAAAATGCGCCTGCATCCAACTCCTCTGACAGCAACAGTGGGCATGAATTACTTGTGTTCTCTTCAAAATGCTAATACCATTGCAGCTTCGTCATCACCTGGCCCAACTTTGCAGCCGCCCTTAGAGGAGATGAGTTATCACCAGGAGTGCATTTATGCCAGATCTGTTGTCAATCGCTGGGACTGATATCTTGTAGTAATCGCCTTAACTTTCTACACCTCTCACAATCGCATCTTCCATTGTTGTAGCAGGCTGTGTATTGTGTTGTGAAGGTGGTGGTACATTTTGTTCGGAAGAATGTTGTTGAGGCACTTCCTGTCCATCGACCTGCTACTACGTAAGTTTAAATCACAATCAATGGCATCGGGTGCTTACTTCCAATACTACCGATACAAGGCAAACTCTGTGCGATATTCCCCAAGTTCTCTTTATTCTCTTAATTGCATCCAAGGACGAGTTACCTGGCCGTGGTATTGCGCATGGAGATGGTTGTCCTGCATCTCCTGGTATGGGGAATATCTTGTAGTTTGCCTTAACTTTCAGTCTTTATTTAGGTGCCGGCCTGTGCACGATTGAGTGGATTAGCATCAGCCATTTTTACATTGACATCTACAGGTTATCAGGCACATGTATCTTTATGCTTGTATGTACATGACCCTTGTAACATTGTATTAGTTTCTTTACCTCGATATGGCATGGATGCCATGATTCCGTGTTTACAAGATCAAGTGTGTCCTCCCCTCACTTTACCAGTTATATTGATGAAAACATCAAATATTTTCCTGAGTGTCTTGTGGAGTCCCAGATAACCGCTGTAGTTGAGGACAACTTGTGTTTGCCAAGACATTGTCCTAAACATATCAAAAATATAAGGAACAGCCAACACCAGTCCCTGTAGGTATAATGCATTAAGTCTGCTTACTACAAGACATGAATATTGCATTAACTATGCTCGTTAGCATGTTTAGTGATGCATTGGATCATGCTAACTAGCAGACCTATAGCACAGTAGTAAGTTAGTGTGCTGTATGTAGAAAGCCAGTCCAATTTGAATTTACAGCACGGTCCTCGGTCACTTAACCGGTGACATTGATGAATGAAGTAAGGTACACTAGAAGGCCAGAAGATGATTGACAGGCACAATGCAGAAGCTATGGGATATCAGGTATGGTGAGGTCTGGTAATGACAGCTCAGACAATTGAGATGGCAGGACGACGAGGAGGGCTTGCGGTGAGAGATAAGGTGACCACAGCATGCGAAAATAGTCTGCCATCCTGTGACGGAGGATAGCTTGTCAGCCAGCATATGCCTGCAAGCCTTCAGCATGCGCAACATACTCCCCAACACGCCGCTTTCCCTGATCTTCCCACCATGCTGCCTGCCAGGCGAAAAACTGAAGCACTCTGCGCATCTCTTCCCTCGACAATTCCACCTCTTCGGACCATCACAGTGCCCTTGCATGGCTTTTACACCACTCAATCTGGACACCTTGCAGCACATCAGCTCGCGCAAATACGAATCAAATAAAAATACTGACTGTCGTTATCACCTTCATCACTGCAATCGATGCTGTGCATCATCCAGATCCATGACACATGACGTCTCCCTTCACCAGTAGCGAATGGATCCATGAGGGGCTTGATGTTATCATCCGCCAACTCCTGCAACCTGCCCTGCCAGTCCTTCTTCTTCATCGCTGTAGCTAGGGCTTTGAGCGCTACCCATGCCGACCGATACCACTTCACACATGCAGTGCGCCTTCCATGGACACAAGCGAGAGCATTCTGAGCTCATGTGTTTGCACCTTGACCATGGATCCATTCTCTCTTGAATAACAGCAGAGAACAATAAATTCACAAGCACTGACGGATCTTTTCGAGCGCATCATGGGCTTGAGCGTAGCGTAATTCCCACTCATCATTTTGCAGGCGCGGATCACATGGTTTGTCTCTCAGCTGGGAAGGTAGCCAAAGCTTCATGCATTCAGCATTCTCTTGAACTTCGCGTGCTGCACGATTGATAATGCTTTGAACCGAGGGGAGGTAGAAGATCTGGGCATGCCTCCACGTGTCAATTTTATGGCGAAGTGAGTTCTGCATTTGCACAATGCTGCTCTTTTGTGTATCAGTGGCATGGAGGCCTAAGGACTCCATGGCAATGGTCAAACGATGCCTTACAAAATTCATTAGCGCATTCATGACAATACAAGGGAGATTCTGTACTGTTCTTCTTCGAGGTCTATGCCCGATGCGATGAGCACACTAGGTGAGATGTCCGGATGTAAAGAGGTGTCGACACCTCACTGAAGTTCTTCGGCCTCCAACTCAGCAAGCTTAAGCTGCGTGCCTGCTTGCGTGATGGCTAAATGATTGTTAGTACAGGATCCATAGAATAAAATAATGCACTCGCATGTAGCCTTAGCCTCAAGCGGATTAGGAATAGTCATGTTATTGGGATTATCTTCCCAAGCCTCCATTTCTGCCAGCCAAGCAGAATGATGGTCAGGAGTGATAGCGGTGTCAAATTCTTCGAATGCCATTGTGTGTTCGGCCCTCTTGGCAAGGGCATCCTTGATCTTCAGGAGGAGAGAGGCACCTAATCCAACCGTTTTCTTCCAAATCCAATCGCCAAAATGATCATCTAGCGTGTCGCGACGGCAGCTGGGGCCCATAGCCTTTGTACTCGAGGCCATGGGGTTAATGTTCAACCACCCTCTCTCTGGGGCCTCGCCATCCGTGCGGCCAACGAAACACATAAAGTTGAACGAGAAAAGTGTTTGACACTTTGCAATGTGTGCGGGGAGATGGAACTTCGGCACAAAGAATCAAATAAGCTTTGTGAGGTAGTCCAAACTGTGGGACTGAGGAAAGGATTTCATCAGTGCCCAAAGATTTTTGTGCCATTGGCACGCGATGTCGTATGACACATTCAACATTTGGAGTTGTGTACCACGCAGGGTTGAAAAAAAAAGATAATCCATGTGATATATCTGTTCGAATGCATGATGAGACATGACATGGACAAGCACAGAGAAAATATCGTACTTTTCACCCTTCTGAAAATCTCCGACTCCATTTGGTCATTTCATATTATGACGGGCACAGTCGACAGTACCCATGCCTGTGGCTGCGAGCCCTTGTGACAGCTTCGTATCAGCCATGTTGATGGCATTGTGACTTGAGCATGTGCTTTTCTGCGGGACATTGTGAATAAACATGAGCTCAGATTAAGAAAAACAACCACGTACCTCCTGCTCATCTCCGAGGTGTTGGGCAAGAAAAGCCTTGTATCCTTTCTCCTCCACAAAATATGCCCAGCCTTTTGCAAGGCTGGGGTCTGTGTCGTCACTCGATACATTACGTCTCTTCAATCGAAAGTTCGCATCAATTGCAACAAAAATTGCATATAGCCACCTGAGCATGTTAGCCTCGAATCAAAACCATCAATTTTTTGCCACATACCGTTTGGCTTTCCTGACATCTTGCCAACCATCAGGCAGGTTCTTACTGGGCTGTGGACGTGCTGGACAGAGAACAGCACACTCTCCAGGCAATGTACCATTGACACCATCTGGGTTGTGACCACGACCAAAGCGCTTCACCATCTTCAGGTGGTGCCATTCATGCACCATTCTCATAAATGCTTCATAGTGATCCTGAATCTGAAGGTCAGCATTCCAGAACATCCAAGATAATAAGGAGCTCCACCACCTTGCATTTTGATAAGCCCGTATTATCTGTCAAGCGACCGAGTGTGTGATAGAATTCGTATGCAGAAGCCTTTGACTCAAATGAAAGGATCTGATACTGTCGTAGTACTCGAAATGTCGCTGCGGTCCTGGGGTTGGTTGATGTTGACAGGAACCATCGATTTCAGAGTAGTTGCTTTGTGTGCATTTGTGCCGTCTCACAACCACAAAAGTCAAGTCCAATCTCATATATACCATCTGTATCTATAAGAACGAAGTCGTCATTGAAGGCTTGATGGGAAAGGATACAGTGCTGGCCAACAGGATGTCCAAGTTGAATATGAAGGCCCAATTTCTTGAGTGATGTTCTCTTGAAATAAACTCCAGTCCACTCATTGATGCGATGGGTGGGCAAGCGCAAGTGGTTTGTGACAGTGCAGTTGTGACAGTACAGTTGTATGTCATCGCAGATTTCGCATCCAAAAAGTGCGGGAGCAGTGCCACACCCTGCGCATGTACCACCAACGTCTCCACGGCCGTCTAGTCAAATCATCTCTGAGAGGTAGGAATCGTGCTCACTTAACCAAGTGAGGAGGGGGTTGTCCTATGCAAAATCAGTGAAATATATCAAGACGTGAGGGTAATCAGGACTGACACCAGCTGTTTGCTTCTGTGTTTGAGGCGAATCCACATCCTCGCTGTTGGTGATGATCTCATCCATGGTGAAAGAATCATCATACTCAGCAAAGGCAAACAATGTATCGTCCAATACTGCAAGTGAGGTGCTCTGGATGGCAGCTGAACCTTTGATATTGACAATGTCAAGTCCAAGCTTATGACATGTGCTCAACTGGACAAACTCTGCAATCAATTGGCAAATAACTTTTTACATGATCAGCAAGCAGTTTTAGATGCCCTATCGAAACGGCTTGAGACACTGGTGCATGTTGAAGAGTACCTGCGGTCTGCAACTTCAGTTCATTGTGATCACATTGAAGGGTTCATGTGCCGCTGTAAACTAATTGTCGCAGCTACTGAGGAACTATGGTGCTATGCAGCTGTGAACGAGGTAGACGAGGACTTAGTGTCAAAGTACAGCCATCAATCTCTGTTGTGTCAGACCTTACTGTAATTACTTGTATGTGACTGTGACACGATGATTGATGATGGACGAGCTTCCCTAAATATAAAGTGCTCCCTAAATAAAAATCGCTCCTCACCAAAATCGCCCCTTACCATTACAATCCACCTTGAATTACTGTACGAGTCCTGGTCTCTGACATCAACCTTTAACTGACATGCTAGTGATATAGATGTCAGGCTGTCCCACTTACCGACGTGCTTTATGGACTGTACAGGACCAGTTTCTCCAAGCAAACTCGGACCAATACTATGAACTCTTTAATAAATGTGCCAGCCACAAAGAGTTCAATCAATTCTTCCACAATATTTGTTTCTGGTGGTTCAGACTTTGGCTGCCTGAGCGAGCCCTATTCCATGGCCTGCGCAAAAATTTGCCATTGTCAGCGGAGCAGGCAGTTGCAGTAATGAGGTCAGTGCAGAGGATCAAGCAGGTAAGCGAAGCGCACCTTGATTCAATGCAGTCTGCTGATTCAAACTTCAGTGGATCCATTGATACTTTGGGTGGGCTGTAACGCGTGTGTAGATCCCTTGAGCTTCGGGATTAGTACTAGTTACCTAGCAATCATGTGACTGTACTATAATCGGTTACCGTATGCAAATCCCTTGTTGAAGTCTTTGAATAAATATGCACTGTCTGAGAGACATGTACCTACTTTCAAACAGACCAACCCCATTTCCATGTCACAGCCCATGTCCATGTCGCAGACTGCAATATTATTGCATGAGCAGCGTCAAATGCTGGAGTCGTTTGTACCCACCTTTAATACTGCAAAGAATGGGTAAGTAGACGATTTGGAGAGATTCTGGGATTGTGTTGAAACCCAATTCTTCGCCACATGGCCGGAATGCTGTCATGCATGGTATGCGATTGATACCATACCTGTCATATAGAAAGTATAGAAAGTGTGATAAGGAAAGGTACGAGAGATTGTCTAGTCCTTTGCTGTCACCGAGTTGCCTCTAGTTTCCTTGATTTATTTAGCTTCTCACTTCTCAGATTGATCTTACCTTGTATTTTTAGTGATCATGTGACCTTCTGTATGTTTCAGTTTGTTTATTTGTGTTTGGGCTTTGTTCAGCCACACTTCTGTTTATTTCTGTTTTGTTTCTTTCAGCCACTATTTTTGTCAGCACATCATGTGACTGGTGAATTTACTGGTTTGTATTTGTTTAGTCATACATTGCCATAAAAGGCAATATGACTCATATTGACTCAATTGGCAAAATATCTCACATCAATTTCAAATGGCTCCACATAATTTCAAACAGCTTGTCATTTGTAATTGCCCATTTGTAATTGCTTTGGTAGGATTACCTTATATAGAAATGTAAATCTAAAAGCAAGATCCAATCTTGCTTATGTAAGGGGATCCCAAAAAGGTATAAAAGGGCCCCATTTTTCCACCCAAAAATATAACTTCCCACTTTGCACCTTCTCTCAAACAAGTGAGATTACGTAAGATCTAAAGTGCAGGCCAAGTAGTGCCTTGAAGTAAGCTTACCAAGCATTTCCTTTTATAGTTATACACTGCCTTACAGGGGATTGACTGTATACACTATAATCTTTTGATCATTAAAGCCATACTTGTCACCGTCCTTACGTTAATTTGTTAAAGGGACTTGTTGACATCAAGGGTAGACTTTTGTCATTGAAACATAAAGTTATACGAATCCTTACTAGGGTTGACCATATAACTATCGGATTACCAGATAGTTGTATACCGCGATCGCTATACAACTATTGTCATCATCGTCTCATCTAACTGTTGTATAACTGCGTCTTATACAACCATTGAACAGCTCTCAGTCTAGCTTTACCTATACATACTTTGACTCTCCCTTTCAATGGAAAGTGAGACACGAACCTCAGGAGAACACGACAAAGTTGAAACAGACTTTCATAGGTTGAAACACGACCTACTAGGGTGAAACATACCTACCTTTTTTTTAGAACACAGACAGGAACCCAAATCGTATTACATTGGTACAACTACGCAAAGACAAGAAGAGGACAACAATCTAAATCCTCCCAAGAACTCACCACGTTATCTACCACGAAAACTAGAAAAGTCATAGACCATGTACTTAAGGACTGGCAAGACGTCTTCTGTGTATAATAGTGTTGTCGTTATACACAACATTATATAAGACCATTAAGTAGCAAGACAACGTGCTGTTCATTATCCAGAGACGCCGATGACTGAAGAGTTGAGTCTCCTGGGTCAGGCATTAGTCAATCATGCGATCAAGCTTAGGTGTCGAGTATGTTGTTCTCACCTTTGTGCCCTGAGGCGTTCTGATGGCATTGTTCGAAGCGCATACGATGGTTCATACACATTAATCATCTGTTCAAAGAGTCAATGAAGCATCCAACCACCCTACAGGATTATTTTGCAGTGAAAAAAAATAAACGGTGTGTTTGGACCTTGCGATACACATACTGTTCGAGGCTAAATTTTACACATTAGAACATGAGTTCATTGGCGAGTGCAGGAGAGTGAAACTGCATGTGGTACCTACCTTAGTCCTAGTCTTGTAGCTGTGATTGTAAATAGTGCGCGCGACATGTATATTGTCCTCAAAATATCTTGTTTTAAGATAGAAAAGACCAGGACGGAAAGATGAGAACCACCCACTTTTCCATATTTGTGACACGAGGCGCTGTGGACTTGGTGAATGAAAAGTGCAAGACTGACATCATGCATTTAGCTTTGGTTCGACAGCAAGCCGCTTACCAAAATAAAATAAGTAGTAACTGGGTAGTGTACTGGAATAGCAAGAGACCTACTGGAACAACGCTGAGTAGCCGGCCAAAGCCAGGCCCCCAGTAAGGAGCCAAATAGAGGTGGAGGTAAGCAAGGTACATCAAAAGGAAGCAAGCTACGGTCAAATGATAAGGCACGGGGAGCCCAAAGGGTCGTACAAAGTAATGCATCACACACCAAAGTGATGTATCGATAATGCATCACATTCCATATCAGGAAGGTGGCTAATGCATACAGCCTCTAGCATCACTGTTGCATCAATTTTGCCATGTGATTATTGCCTGGTTGTCAATGTGTCGTAGTCCAGTTTAGGCAGCAGGTGACCTCAGAGGTCGAGAACTGTTGGTAATCTACAAAAGATTACCCTGGACACACCATACTTCCTTCAATGCCATTATGCTGTGGGAATATATTGCTTTTCCTTTGGATATAATCCAGCAGACATGTGACCTGAAGTTGCTATTTATATCTACAAAAACCTTTTTCTCGCCGGTTTCCTGATGGTACACTAGGCGAAAGTGACAAAATGTTTTGTTCACACCCATCTGTCCAGACTCCAAACTCGCTATTGGTAAATTCTGAGTCAACAGACTTTGCAGGTTTCCTGAAGTTGCCGTCGCTTCTGAAAAAAACTCTATATATGCTCACCGAACTGTTTGGTAACATAGCCCTCCCATTCTGGAAGTATCGCCTTAAGCAAAGGGGCGGAAGTTGCGCGATAATGAGATGAGATGCGCGATCACGGAAACCAAACACATCAAGGCAGTAAAAAGGAAACAAAGTGGTGCTCAAGTCGGTGGAAAGCACCAGCGCCTCGATGAACTTGCAGCAGCACAGACTGACTTTGCGAACCAAGGTATGCTTGAATGGGACATGCCTTTCGGCAGCTATCAATGCACTAGGTGAGTCCAAAAATATCACATTCAATGTGCTATGACTAACTAACTACACACAGAACGGATATGGATCACAAATGGCAGGTGGAATATGTGATTGGGTGCATGTCCGGCAGTCCTAGAGTGCCACTGTGGAGAGGGTCATTTTGTGAAGGGGAGTTTATCTTTTTTTTTGGTTGCCACTGTGGAGAGGGTCAATTTTTAGAATAATATTTGTCATTGTTTTGGTGTGCACCTGGAGAGGGTCATTTTTTAGAATCGTTATCACCGGAGCACATTGATGCCAGATCTGTTGTCAATCGCTGCGACTGATATCTTGTAGTAATCACCTTAACTTTCTACACCTCTTGCAATCACATCTTCCATCGTTGTAGCAGGCTGTGTATCGTGTTGTGAAATGTGTTTGGGCTTGATGTTCGCCTTTGGTACATGGTGAAGGGGAGCTGATCTTTAGGATGGGCCGGCAGCTTGTTTGTTTGCCTTGCGAGACACTATTAAAACACCTCGGGTTGGAGGGAGAGTGGAACAAAAAATAAGTGGTGACACCTTGATGAGTTTGACGAAGAGGGTCATTTTTTATTATAATATTTGTCATTGTCCGGCAGTCCTAGAGTGCCACTGTGGAGAGGGTCATTTTTTGAAGGGGAGTTTATCATAATTCCACCTGCCTTTTTTTTTTGTTGCCACTTGTGGGGAGGGTCAATTTTCAGAATAATATTTGTCACTGTTTTGGTGTGCATGCCATGACAGTCCTAGACTGCCACTGTGGAGAGGGTCATTTTTTTATGTCATTGTTTGGGGTGCATGTTGAGGACCGCCGCTGTGGGAGAAGGTCATTTTTTTATGTCATTGTTTGGGCGCATGTTGTGTGGCAGTCCTAGAGTGCCGCTGTGGAGAGGGTCATTTTATTGGGCATCATGAAAGTGGTGTGTGGAGAGGGTCAATTTTTAGAATAATATTTGTCATTGTTTTGGTGTGCACATGGAGAGGGTCATTTTTTAGAATCATATTTGGGTGCATGCCATGGCAGTCCTAGACTGCCGCTGTGGAGAGGGTCATTTTTATGTCATTGTTTTGGTGCACTCCTAGACTGCCGCTGTGGAGAGGGTCATTTTTTAGAATCATATTTGGGTGCATGCCATGGCAGTCCTAGACTGCCGCTGTGGAGAGGGTCATTTTTATGTCATTGTTTTGGTGCACTCCTAGACTGCCGCTGTGGAGAGGGTCATTTTTTTAGAATAATATTTGGGTGCATGCCATGGCAGTCCTAGACTGCCGCTGTGGAGAGGGTCATTTTTATTTGGGTGCATGTTGTGGCAGAGTGAAATTGTCCCTTCTAATCACAAATACAAAAATTAAGTTCCATTCCTGCATTTTCCAGCCCCTTCACATGCTCAGCATCAATACCGATGTGAGCGAGGAACATTGTACTTGGTGAAAAGATACTGAAAGGTGATGGCTAAGTAAACCTCTGGGTAGCGAGTATGAAATGTCATCCCAAGGAGATTGCTAAGGTAGAAGACATGCAAAACCGACAAACATCACGTGATAATCCTGATGAATGAGTGGCATTACTACTTATCCTCCGAGTCTGCTGTTCGGGCTTGACTTATCCTCACAGCGTCACACGTCAGTCACATCACGTGAGGTTTTGAAATTGCATGTCTTCTACCTTGCTGAGAAATGTTCCTGCAAAGATGTGGAGGGAATCAAATAGCTGATGCTAAGCAACCAGTCATTTTGCTGGAATCATTCTGTGTGGGGGTCATTTTTGTGGTATTTGGGAAATCATCCTGTGCTGCAGTATGAGCGGCAGTCTCAGAGTGCCACTGTTGTGGGGGTCATTTTTTTTTGAGGTTGGGTCAGTGGTATGCAGCGATGGGGGGGGGGGGGGAGGATGGGGATGGGCTGTAAGCATGCTGTATTAAAGGAGTCGTCCCGTCTGGGTGGCCGTTGTACTTGGTGAAAAAGATACTGAAAGGTGATGGCTATGTAAACCTCTGGGTAGCAATCTTTTTTTTGGGGTTGGGTCAGTGGTATGCAGCGATGGGGGGATGGGGATGGGCTGTAAGCATGCTGTATTAAAGGAGTCGTCCCATCCTTGCTGCGGTGGGTGGCCGTTCTTTTGGACGCAGGCATCATGAAAGTGGTGCGTGCATGAGCGGCAGTCTCAGAGTGCCACTGTGTGGGGGTCATTTTTGTGCTTGTGAGTAGGGCATCATGAAACTGATGTGATGCATGAGCGGCAGTCTCAGAGTGCCACTGTGTGGGGGTCATTTTTGTGCTTGTGAGTAGGGCATGCGATGCTGTGTGGGGGTCATTTTTGTGCTTGTGGTGGCAGGGCATCATGAAAGTGGTGCATGCATGAGCGGCAGTCTCAGAGTGCCACTGTAGAAATCGTCCTTGTGGGGGGGGGGTCGTTTTTTTGAAATCGTCCCGTCCTGCGGCGGCCATCCTGGAGCGCCGCCCTTTATAAATCGTTTTTTGGTAGAAATCGTTCCTGTGCTGCGGTTGGGAAATCGTTCGTCCTGCGCTGCGGCGGCCTTCCTGGAGCGCCTTTTTTTTTTTTTTTTTTTAAAAAATTGTTTGTTTTTGGACCGTGGGAAAACCTAGGACTGACGTTTTTTTTGGTGGAACGGACCCTGAAGATGCTCATAACTAACCCCACCATACATGGCTGAATGCTTCGAAATGGTGAAGGTCATCGATGGTTGCAAGGAGAAAACATATGGGGTCAGGGACGAGTACAGAGTGAGTGGACATGCGGCCAGAATAATGCTGGAGAATATCGAAACAAAGGTCAGTGGTCCAGACTCCATGAATCACTGATATAAAAACTAAACAACTCATGCGGTGATCACCTTGCAGGCTACAGAATACCTGCGATCTGATCCAGTGCTGTGGATACCATCAAAGGTCTGGTTCGAGCTCATTAGAAGAAGAGTTCGGGAGCTTCAGAGGACCCAGATAGCCATCGTCAAAAAGAATCCACCAAACCTCGGCATCCTCACTGGCCTGCTGAACCACATGCTTCGTTCAACAACAACCACCCCCATCATCTATGACTTCCATGTCCGCGAGTCACTTGCTCTCCTTGAGTACAGAAATGTGCTAGAGACAGCAGGAATGTTCTTCTTGCAGGAATTCGATCTCGCCAGTGAGACATGCTTGGATGAGGTGCAGCAAGTTGATGATGTGAATGTGCTGGCTCTCATGGGCGTAAACGCAAAGGCTCAAAGAGATAGAGCAGTAGGACGAAGCAATCCACAGGCAATGGCTGAATCAGAGCTTGAAGACTATCCCCTTGGTCGGACACCGACGTGGAATCGACTCAAATCAGCCATAGCAAATTCTCCTGCAATGATCATGAGACCATGGTCTTGGTCTTCCAGGCTGTTCAACATGGACCTGTCCGTCGGACGATTGTTCATCATGTTCACCAGACACATATGGCTCATGCTGACGAATGAAGTCTTGAAAGGCATCACACCCCACCCAAACTCACTTCAGGAGGCCATGAAGTGCTGGACCATAACGAGCGTCGATGACACCCTTGCTGCTGTCGCATTTGAAGCCTGCAATTCTGGACTGCAAGACCACACTGGAGTCACGGCTGGTCGGTTGGGTCCCAGGTCCAGACGGTTCGGTGACAGGTCCACTCTATTCTTCCCTGATCCCGATGCGTCCTACAAGGACAACACTCAGTGGTCCACGCTGTGGGAGGGAGATGGATACATTGCAGAATTTCACAGGACTATACAGACTATGGACGAGGATCAGCGAGCATCGTTGAAGCAAGGACTATCCGAGGTATTTTCGGAGGTTCATTGTCTCCCTGCCAGTGGGTCGAGAGTGTGGACACAAAAGAATGATGCCATTGTGTTTATCACAAACCCCACATTTTACAGGATCGACTGCATCGGAAGGGGAGGCGACCGTCAGCAGAGGGCCATCAGAGCACATCGTACAATGAAGTTGATAAAGGGAAAGCGCATATTTGCAGCTGACCTGATGGACTCTCAACCCTTCAACACTGATGGAAATCTGCGGAGAAAGACAGAGAGACAGAAGCGGCGGGAACTTCAGAAGAAAATGACCATGGCCAAGAAAAACAAGAGAGTCCCCCCTCCCCCACGTCCACGGAGACCATTTCCCATGACCCAACTAGAAGATATTGTGGAATGAGCGATGGGTGTATATGTACTGTATTAATTTTTGTCAATAGCACCTTGGCACCACCATTGCATGAACTTGGGAATGCAAAAATACTGTCCAAGTGCTCGTATGCCAGATGAACCTGAATGGCAGCTAATGCCTTCATTCTTTTGCATGATTTATGATTTAATGTGGGCATCAGGCAGACTCAGCTTTAAGCAAAGCATGAACAATCCACACAGACAAGGTGCATGAATGCTTGAAGAAGGGCTGCTGTCATCAGGTTGGGTATGTATGATGTCGTCACATGCTTCACTGTCTATAATATCATTTGTTTAGTTTCTTTGATGAAACACATGGTTGTCCTAGGCTTATATCTGACTGTCTTTGACTTCTTGGGTGGCCTTGACTTCATAAGTGTCCCTCTTCATAATTTCATTACAATTTTATCGATGTATTTCATATGTGTATCCCCACTCACTCATACCAATTTCTGATCTCAGAAAGCCTGTGGGCAAATGGTGTAGTAAGCCTATGGGTGTCAAAATCACAAATATCGGTGGATGGGTGTAGTAACAAGTCTTCATCGGATGTTATGCTTATCAGGGAATTAGAGATGACCTCCTGCTTTGATGTCATTCCCTTCAACTTATTTTCTTCTTGAAGTTGGAGCTCCAGCATTTGCATGCAAAACAATGAGAAACCAGCTCATCATCTCCTGCTGAGGGTGTCATTCAGCCTCATTCCCATTCCAACATCATTGGTCAAATTGTGATGGAGTTATGAAGTGAGTGAGACATTTATGAAGGCAAAGCCAGCCAAGAAGCGAAAGTCTGTCAAATCTAAGGCCTTCTCCCCTTCATGGGGGATTCACCTCTGATAGAGGTGGCCAACCCTTTCTATTTTCGCTTTTTTCACCTTTTTACCTTTCTTGTTGGCTTCTCCCCTTCATGGGGGCTTCACCTCTGATAGAGGTGGCCAACCCTTTGGATTTTCACTTCTTGTTGGCTCTGGGGGCTATTTGGGTGGCAAGGTCCTGGTTTCTCTCCTTCATGGGGAATTCATCTCTGCTAGAGGTGGTCAACTCTTTTATTTTTGCTTTTTTATTTTTACCTTTTTGTTGACTTCTCCCCTTCATGGGGGCTTCGTCTCTGATAGAGGTGGTGAACCCTTTTATTTTCGCTTTTTTTATTACTTTTTTGCTTTCTTGTTGGCTCCTCCCCTCCATGGGGGCTTCATCTCTGCTAGAGGTGGTCAGCTATTGGTATTTTCGCTCTTGTTGACTTCTCCCCTTCATGGAGCTGAAATGACCTCCCTGACTTCAAAATCTTATGAAGACAGTTTAAGCCTCTTGTGAGTACACTGAGGGTATCATTGGGCCTCATTCCAACAACATGGGTCAAATTGTGATGATGTTACAAAGAGAGACATTTATGAAGCCAAAGCCGGCCAAGAAGCGAAAGTTGGTCAAATCTAAGCACCTGGACAACCCTTGTGTCTTTGCCTTTTTGTTGACTTCTCCCCTTCATGGAGGATTCATCTCTGATAGAGGTGGTGAACTTATACAGTCAAAAAAAGAAATACATTTCTAACTTGTTTCTAGAGGTCATTGGATCATCCAAACTCATTGGTTGTGCCGGATTTCGCTCTAAAAATAATGTTCCAATGTTGGCTGCCCCTGTCATGCAAGCCAATACCAGCCAAGAAGCACAAGTCAGTCAAATCTAAGGACTCGGACAACTCTTGCGTGTGTGAAATCCCCCATGGAGGGAAGAAGCCAAATGACTTGCTGGGGTTGATGTGGGACTTGATTTCAAGATTCTGAAAGGATAGTTGAGCCGGATATGCCTAAAAACATCGACTCCATACCTATCAGCACACTAGCGCCATTCAGTAGCAGCCATGGATGGTACAATGGAATTTGACTGCCTCTCCAATGGAACCATGGGAAGAAAGGTAATGTTCAAGGACATTGAATTCACTGGTTGGTTTGTAAAGCGGTGTCCGGAGATTCTTCTAATACTATAGCTACATTTTAGAGGACAAGTCAATGGTCAATCCTCATGCAGACTAAATCAGTGAAATCATAATGAAGCAGCACAGAGGGAGGTTCCATAAGTCAAAGCCAGAAAGGGATGATGAAGATATTCTTCCGAGTCGTTTGGGTGAAGTGATGGTAGATGAACACTTGAAAAAGGGTCATACTCACCAGGTTAGGTGTGTATCAATTTGTCCTATGCCTCACTTTCTATAATTATCATTTGGCTAAGCCTCGGAGAAGAAGCACCAGATTGCGAAGAACAGACAATGTACAGTCATGACTGAGATTCAGACTATCCTACAACTATCTTCATTTTCAACTATACTTTGTTGGGTAGGTCATGGCATTTTCTTTAAGAAACATAGTTCCAGAGTGCCACAGCTTGGTCCTGCTGTGCATTTCTGCACAACACCTCCCCAATTCACAATTTTGGCATTTTATAAGGCAGATGCAGGCAGGATCTAACACACTGAACCTTGGCAACAAAGCAGCAAGATGTATTCGCTGGTGCATCACAGTGGCATTGAGTGGTGAGCAGGCCCCCTCTGAGAGGACCGGATTCTTGCTTATGTAAGCAGTACCCCCACCACACTCTTCTAAGATCGATTTTTACAGCCTTCATGTTACTTGCAGAGGATAATGTAGGACTTTATTTCGAGGTTATTGAGAAATCCGAAGACCATGGCCCAGCCAGATTTGCACAACAAAACACATAAGTAGATGTGCCACATGTCTCTACACTGCCAAGATATCTGGGATCGGCTGGCAGAACCATCCTCACTCCCGATGCCTCGCCCAGATATCTAGGATTTGGCTGGTTTTGCCTTGCCGGCCTTGGTGTATGTCCGAATCCATACATGTGACTTCACCTTATTGCGGGTTGGGCTGTAGCCTGTTTTAGACTTGGAGAACATGTGACAGGAAATGAGCATACATCAGAATGGGCTTCTTAACGAGCACCAGAAGATCTTGGGCAGGATCCATCACACAGTCATGAGTGTTACTAAGTAATGGTATCCTCCATGAAGTCGCTTGAATGTTGCGGTACTGTGAAGGGAGTTGATGCAGACGCAGAGCGCCTGGCAGACCAGACCGTGCAAATACTCCTCCACAGAATTCCCATATGGTATCAAGCCCAAGTGGTGGTAGGTCTCGTGTCTCTCTCCATTTCAATGCATCCCAGCAGGTGTTACACTCCTTAAGTAGCGCGAGTCTCGATGCAGCAGTAAGCTGGCTTCGTGTACCATCCTCTATGCCAGATGCTGCCAATTCAACGGCATATTGGGCAGATGGACTTTTGTCCACCGCTGAGCGGAGAAATTTGCATACCTAAAATACAGTATAAGGTGTGGGTATAGAAAGCTAGATATACAAGCCTTGAAGGTCCCTGCAAGTCTGCACTTCAACAAACTGCACTACACACCCAGGTATCAAGTCATCCATCTTTGTGAATAGTGTCAAATGTCCTCCTGTGAAAGTTAGAATACAAAGTAGTGATTGGCCACCTGTATGAGATGACCGCATTTTTGCTTATATAAGCACCATGCTCTATCTTATCCCAAGATCGATTTTTGCAGCCTTCATATGACTTGCTGTGGTTCATCTAGGACTAACATCTGATGAATACTATACCTTGCCTGCTTCTGAAGCAAAAAAAAAAAACAGAAGCAGGCAAGGTATAGTATTCATCAGACTTATGTACTAGGTACTAACAAAACACTTATATATCCCCACCAGAAATTCGAAATCAGAGGGGAGGTTCTAGAGCCGCAGTACCCAGGTATCAAGTCTTCTGTCTCTGTGGATGGCATTGAATGTCCTCCTGTGATTCCAGAGCTGCAGTATCCAGGTATCAATGGGAGGGTGACAACCAACTCAAAAGCCCCTAGACCCAAAAAGCCAAAGATATAGAGTCATTCTGTGTCTGTGGATGGTGATGAATGTCCTCCTGCAATTCCAGAGCTGCTGTGGGTACAACAATTCTGCTGGTGAGGCAGAACAATGTGTTGGGCCTTGCAGTGCCTAGCTGCTATCCGACCCTAAAGGGTTTCTGTACTAGATTCAAGGCCTAGAGGAGAGGAAAACTTGCTGAGCAGTCAGACTCATGCTGGTAACTGGCGAAGAATTGATTCATTATGTAAGCATCAAAAATGCGAACACAAAGGTAAGTAAGACCAGCCTCTACAAGACCACAGTAAGTAAGTATGAGCACTACACCACACTACCCAGGCATCAAGTCATCTGTGGATGATGTTGAATGTCCTGTTAGAATACAAAGTAGTGATTGGCCACCTGTATGAGATGACCGCATTTTTGCTTATATAAGCACCATGCTCTACCTTGTCCCAAGGTCGATTTTTTCAGCCTTCATATGACTTGCTGGCGTTCATATAGCACTTGATTCCGAGGTTGTTGAACTCTATGAACAGGATGGTCGAGCCAGATTTGGCAAAAAAAATCAGGATCCAAAGTTGACCCCCCCTATCATGCAGCCTCCCCCACACATCGATTTTTGCAGCCTTCATATGACTTGCTGGGGTTCGTGTAGGACTTGATTCTGAGGTTATTGAACATTCTGAAAAGGATGGTCGAGCCAGATTCGCCAAAATAAATCAGGTTGCAAAGTTGACCACCCAGGTCATGCTGGCCCCTCCACACATCGATTTTTACAGCCTTCATATGACTTGCAGGGGTTGATGTAGGACTTGATTTCGAGGTTGTTGAGCATTCTGAAGACGATGGTCGAGCCAGATTTGCACGAAAAAATCAGATTCCAAAGTTGACCACCCAAGTCATGCTGCCTTCCACATACATCGATTTTTACAGCCTTCATATTGCTTGCTGGTGTTCATCTAGGACTTGATTTTGAGGTTATGGAACACTCTGAAGACGATGGTCGAGCCAGAATTCCCAGCAAAAATCAGGTGGTCGAGATGCCCAAGGTCCCCCTCCCCCCCCCATTCTCCTATGTCCGGATATTACATCAAGACCGATGCCCCAAAGAACGTTCCTGGTGTTTTCCAACATTAGGAATCGATTTGGAATGATCCCAGAGTGTTTCTGGGCAGTCCGGATCGACATGTGCCAGTTTACCTCATACCCCCCACAAAGGTCGATTTTTACAGCCTTCCCATGACTTGCCAGGACTCCAGCAGCATTCTTCCCGGGGGCTCTTGAGCCCTCTGAACACGATGGTCGAGCCCGATTTGCCAGAAAAAATCGCGTTCTTGAGATATGCAGGGTCCCCCTCCCCCCCCCTGCCTGACATATGTGGCTATGCCTCGATTTGACCCAATTCCGATACTGTAGGAACCTGTCCTAGGGTTTTCCAAGCGTAGAAATCGATTGGGAATGGTCCCAGAGCATCCCGAGGTCATTTACATTGACATATGGTGGATGGGCCAAAATATCAGTATTTCGACTATATCTCCATAACCGAACCGCCGTTTTTCTTAATTCTTGGCTCATATCATTCCTAGATGTACCCTCCAAGATATGTACCAGCCCGCAAGAAGATATTTTTTCACAAGTTTGAAACCTATTTCTGAAATGACCATATAAGTTCCCTGTCTTTGTGTGGGTCATGGTGTTTACCTTGGATCATTTCTGCTTCAGTATTCATCGACAGCAAACCACTGCTGGAATATAAAAAAGTCAAGTCAAGTACAAGATATACATGGCCTAACCACATGACGCACAGCACCCAATCAGGAAGGGAACCTGGTCAGCTTGGCGCTGGAAGATAACTAACAATATTCAAACTCACTATCTGAATTGTTGAACCTTCACCATCTTTGTGTTGGTCATGGTGGTCTTCTTGGATCAAGTTTCTGCATCGGTATTCATCGACAATAAACAGCTGCCAGAATATAAAAAAGTCAATTATAAGATAAGATATACATTTCATAATACATACGACTCGATCAGGAAGGGAACCTGGTCAGCTTGATGCCTGGAACAGAGAGTTTACAGGGGTTTATATACTGTAGATATCATAATAGAAAACGGTCAGCGCAGCGCAGGGCTATGTACGGAGAATGGAGAAAGACTATTAGTAAGTGGAATGGAACATATCATAATGGAGCCAGAGATGAACAGAACATAATGAGTCGGATATACATATAACCAGAGACCAGAAATAGGGGAAGTCCAAATGGAGACAAGATGGAAAGGGAACAGTCCGGAGATTAGGTTTGAGAGATCTGGAATGCTGAATATGACAGTCATGGTGGTCTTCTTGGATCAAGTTTCCGCTTCAGTATTCATCAACAATAAACAACTGCCAGAATATAAAAAAGTCAATTACAAGATATACATTTCATAATACATACGACTCGATCAGGAAGGGAACCTGGTCAGCTTGACGCCTGGAACAGCCAGCTGTTGCAATTTGTCTGCACACGAAGGCAAGGTGCATGAATGCAAGTTATCTGTCTTTGTGGATGGTGTCAAATGACATTCCATGAAAGCTAGAATATAATGTAGTGATTGGCCATCTGCATGAGATGACCGCATTTTTGCTTATATAAGCAGTGCTGGTGAGGCAGAACAATGTGTTGGGTCTTGCAGTGTCTAGCTGCTATCTGACCATAAAGGGTTTCTCAAGGCTCGGAGGAGAGAAGTATCAAGTCATCCACCTTTGTAGATGGTGTCGAATGTCCTCCTGTGAAAGTTAGAATCTTCATCTGACTTGCTGTGGTTCATGTAGGACTTGATTATGAGGTTATTGAACATTCTGTCAAGCCAGAGTATCAAGTCAGTCATCCACCTTTGTGGATGGTGTCGAAGGTCCTCCTGTGAAAGGTAGAATACAAGTAGTGATTTGAGATGACCGCATTTTTGCTTACATAAGCACCATGCTCTACCCTGTCCCAAGATTGATTGTTGCAGCCTTCATATGACTTGCTGGTGTTCATCTAGGGCTTGATTTTGAGGTTATTGAACGCTCTGAACAGGATGGTCGAGCCAGATCTACCAAAAAAAATCAGGTTCCAAAGTTGATTACCCCTATCATGCTGCCTCACCCACACATCGATTTTTACAGCCTTCATGTGACTTGCCTGACATCATCTAGGACTTGTTTCCGAGGTTATTGAACCCTCTTAAGACGATGGTCGAGCCAGATTTTCTAGAAAAAATCAGGTTGCAAAGTTGACCACCTAGGTCATGCTGTCCCCTCTATACATTGATTTTTACAGCCTTCATGTGACTTGCCTGGCTTCATGTAGGACTTGATTTTGAGGTTATTGAGCATTCTGAAGACGGTGGTCGAGCCAGATTTGCACCAAAAAATCAGATTCTGAAGTTGACCACCCAAGTCATGCTGCCTCCCCCACACATCGATTTTTACAGCCTTCATATGACTTGCCTGGCATCATCTAGGACTTGTTTCTGAGGTTATTGAACCCTCCAAAGACGATGGTCGAGCCAGATTTGCCAGAAAAAATCAGGTGGTGGAGATGCCCAAGGTCCCCCTCCCCCCCCATCACTCCTATGTCCAGATATTACTTGAAGACCGATGTCCCAAAGGACTTGCCTGGTGTTTTTCAACCTCAGGAATCGATTGGGAATGATCCCAGAGTGTTTCCGGGCAGTCCGGATCGACATCTGCCAGTTTACCTCATACCCCCCACAAAGGTCGATTTTTACAGCCTTCCCATGACTTGCCATGACTCCAGGAGCAGTTTTCCCGGGGGATCTTGAACCCTCTGAACACGATGGTCAAGCCCGATTTGCCAGAAAAAATCGCGTTCTTGAGATATACAGGGTCCCCCTCCCCCCCCCCTACCTGACATATGTGGCTATGCCTCAATTTGACTCAAACCCGATACTGTAGGGACCTGTCCTAGGGTTTTTCAAGCGTAGGAATCGATTTGGAATGGTCCCAGAGCATCTGGAGGTCATCCATTGTGACATCTGATGGGTGGGCCAAAATATCAGTATTTCGACCATATCTCCATAACCGAACCGCCGATTTTCTTAATTCTTGGCTCATATCATTCCTAGAAGTACCCCCCACGATATGTACCAGCCCACAAGAAGTTATTTTTTTACAAGTTTGAAACCTATTTCTGAAATGACCCTATAAGTCTTGTTTGTTTTTCATGTCGAGGATCATGTTTTGATGGGAGCCAGCCAACCTTGACTGCGTCTAGACAATAGGAAACATCATCCACGGCATGCTGGGGCGTTGTTAGTTCTACCATTATAAATACTTTGAGTCGTCTATGTATGATTTGAGATCACGCCGGCTGTTTTCTTGCACTCATCTATCTGCCTGATTGATTGATTGCTCCGAACACATCATTTACATGAGATGCTAAAGTAGGAGGTCCTGTGAAAGGGAGGAATGCAAGCCATGAAAGTCGACTCTCTACGACTAGCGTGCTGATCGAAGTTTCCGAAAGTTCGCCGATACAATTCAAGACTAGATGTGATATTTGTCGCATCAGTTTCAGGTTTCATTTCAGCAAGATGATTAGTAGGTACCAAGAGCCATCGCCCGTGAAACGCTCGCCTCATATTGTCTTATATACTAGTAGTATGCAGTCCCTGGTGCAGCTATAGATGGTAGGCAGTGGTTGTATGCACCCCTTCATGCACATCGTTAGGCTGACTCTACATCACACGCAAGCCAGCATTCAGTATGAGTACATGCGAGTTTCTTTTGAGAAGGCACCATTGCTAGCACCATTATTATGCTGCTTGTTATGACGGCCGATGATATGCAGTGCAGGGGGCGAATGAAGAAATGGATGGGGCGCAAGAAAATAAGTAGTAGCAAGATCAATAACATCGACATTAATATGCTGGTGGTCAAGGATTATATTGACAAGAACTGGCATGACGACTGTCATAAGTCTTTCCTGCTACGCTGCAGTGCAGACAAGCCTCCGACAGAGTGTTCCTCAGCCCCCAAGGGTGATCTTAAAGTCGCTGACCTTCTTTGCGAGTATTTCAGGCAGAATATTTCAGATAGTAAACTTATGAGCAAACCATTACAAGCCAAACAAGGCGAGGCGAGCTTTACGACCGACCAGCTCTGCAGTACAGTGATATAAACCACATCCCTTTCGAGAGTGACAGCTACACAACGGTTTGACGCAGCGGTGTGACTATATGACTGATTTCGACAAAAAGAGCAGCGCCAGTTAGTACTACATACCCGTGAAGAAAACGTTAGTCCAGCTTGCTGCCTTGATAGCCGTAGGTTGCGAAGTGACTTTTCATTACAGCTGTTTGCATATATGTTGGCAGTCGCGTCGTTTTTTTTCGTTGAATTAGGAAACTCAAGACTTGGTGAAAATAGCTCTATCAACCATCGGTGTACAACATGCCATTTCAAAAAATCAGCCGCGATGTTAAACTCGCAGGTCTTCCTCAAGCATGAGAGCCACTGGCAGATGGTTATGTGCTGATTGTTGCGGCATTGCAGTACACTGCACTTTGAGGGTAAATATTGGATGAGGGTTACGTTGGGGAAACGTCAAGTAACGGTCGAGTTTCCAAGAAATAATTACTAAACATCCACGCTGCCACTATTTAAAGTTTTGTCCAAGCAAACGAGTCGTAAACACCAGATAAAGACTCATCAGTTTCCCTCGAATAAAAGACATCGTTTATTTGTCTCGGTTTAGACTATACAGGACTCGCTACAATAACCATATCTTGACCATTTGCCCCAGGCAATTTGTGTCCATTGGGTGGCCGTGCGGTAATGTCTGTAGGATTGGTCACTAAAGCTGAGATAGTGAGTGGCATGAAGCTTGCAAACTTGAACTCACCTCAAACTGCTTCGGACGAGTAATGTTGTGGAGAGCTAACAGCGAGTTAGTACGTATCGCAGATTTTCTGCAGACTCTCGATCCTGCGCAGCAACACGTTCTTCATTTCGGCGACCAGCATCTTCCGGGTTCTTTGGGCCTACAAAGTCAGCTACCTCCAGCAGGAGAACACTTGTATTCACACCTGCAGACCAGACGACATTTCGACATCTACGTCTCGTTAGTTTGCAACAATGGGCAGCAGTGCTTCGTCCAGGCCAGAGGTAAGTATTGCTGGGTGAATTAGATAAGAGTGCTCGTAGCAGGAAGTATGTCACGACCGCCACCATCATGAGAGACGATGAGCATCGAGCACGGCATACTGCGAGAGTGCATATACTTTGGGGTGCAGCATTTACTTTGGGGCATATGAGACTTAAGTTTTTTTTTGAAGTGGGCATGGCTCAGTATAGTCACAGTGATAAGAGATATGTGGTGGAAACGCGAAGCACGCAGCTACATTGGGAGTATTTCGTGGTTACATGAGATTTTCTTGAAATATTAGCTACCATTATTTTGCCTCAAAGTCCAGTGGTACGCAGGTGTAAGATGCAGTACTATCACTAAAAAGTTGAGTTTCCTAATCGAACGAAGAGGAACGACGCGACTGCCGACGTATATGCAAGCAGCTGTAAATGGGCGGGCGACGCGATAG
>JABBWD010000540.1:0-10094 GCA_016628565.1 Suillus placidus
ATATCGAGTCCCGGACACCCGAGTCCCGAAGTTCGGAGTTCGGGGTTTGTAACTCGGACCTTGATACTTTGTCCTGAATATCGAGTCCCGGACACCCAAGTCCCAACTTTCGGGTTTCGGGGATTGGAGACCCAGAGCTTGGTATTCAGAACAAACTACCGAATCCCGAATCCCGAAATTCGGAACTCGGGACTCCGGTGTCCGGGACTCGATATTCAGGTCAAAGTATCGAGCTCCGAGTTACGAACTTCGGAACTCAGGACTCGGGTGTCCGGGACTCGATATTCAGGACAAAGTATCAAGGTCCGAGTTACGAACCCCGAACTCCGGACTTCGGGACTCGGGACTCGTTCCGGGACTCGATATTCAGGACAAAGTATCAAGCTCCAAGTTACGAACCCCGAACACCGAACCCCGAACTTTGGAGCTCGGGACTCAGGCGTCCGGGACTCAATATCCAGGTCAAAGTATTGAACTCCGAGTTACGAGCTCCGAACCCCGAACTTCGGAGCTCGGGACTCGGTACTTGGGACTCGGAGCTCGATACTTTGTATTTGGGAGTCGGGACGCGAAATTCTTGAATGCCTATAATATTTTACAACCTGCATACAATGAAGACTGAATGGGACTACACTCCATTGGCTCTCTTCAATTTCTCTAGCATGTCAGCGTACATCTATTCAGGACAAAGTATCGAGCTCCGAGTTACGAACCCCGAACCCCGAACTTCGGAGCTCGGGACTCGGGCGTCCGGGACTCAATATTCAGGACAGTATCGAGCTCCGAGTTACGAACCCCAACCCCAAACGTCGGAGCTCAGGACTCGGTATTCAGAACGAAGTATTGAGTTCCGAGTCACGAGCCCCGAACCCCCGCTGTCTACAATTACGGGTGTCGGGGTTCTGTAAAATGTGTACGGAGATACAAAATGTTGATTCAAACATGTTTATACATCGTCTCACATTGAGTGCCGAGTACCTGGGTTTCGGGACTCGATACCCCGGCACTCGGGACTCGCATATGTCAAGTCCTGAGTTCCAATTATTAAATACCGAGGCTTGCCTCCCAAAAATCGAGTATTGAGGTCTGGATAACCAGCTCACAGAACGTTGAGCTCCTGACATGTTTATGCTCCAATTGGTACATGGCATTCATTTGTTGGAATGTATATGGCTAACAACACTTTCTCTTTCTTTGATCTTTCACACACTGTATGGACTATGCACACTAGCCCATCCACATGATGGAACCCCGGCATAAATGTGGACAGAATCCCTCATATACCATGCCCAAGCAATCCGATCCCCTTCCACATCATTAACTGCATGTCTCACAATCCTTCCGGAAAACGCAATCATACAGCCGGAATTATACTTGAACTCCAGCTGAAGGCTCGACATTGTCATCCGACCATTAGAATAGTTCCCCACGGTGGTGAGAACGTCGAAGCATTCAGCAACAGACAAATGGTCTCGATGATTGGGGGTTTCCCGATTGGAATGATGGACAGGGTGTTAAACACGGATGCCCAGAACTCCAGGGTCTCTGGCATCTGTGGCAGTTCCTTGCTTACTGCTTTATGTCCGAGCTTTGAAAAGGCTTGCAACCCTGCAAAGTACTGCTCAGGATGCATGACCCTCAGTGCCGCGGACGCGATGGCTGCTGGCCTTGCAATCCCTTTCAGGATATTCTCGGAGGAAGGTCCCTTCAATGATGCAGATACCTCCGGATCGGACACATTCTTTCGGATTGGTGAGTTTGACTGCCGAAATCACGATCTCATCAGATCTTACCTCGTGTCCCTGTTGAAACCAAGCCGGAGATATATTGATGCATCCAGGAGCTGAGCCAACATTTTCCGAGTCCTGTTTGAACCACTTTTGATGAGTTCGCCAATTGCCATCAGCCTTTACGCTTTTTTCGAGGCTTGGAGCGAGCAAATCGGTGGCCTCCCTCATTTCCTTCTGTAGGTTCCATTTGATATTCAATATCCATTGAGCAACAATGTATATTACACACCTGGGTTGTGTCGCTCAGGGCGTCCGGGAGGTACCATGCGATGATGGCGCCGGATGCATCGAGAATTGTGGCAGGTTTGTCGACCAACTTTTTGCCTTCATGGCCAGGAGGACACCTCTCAAGCAACTTTGCCTCTCTCTGTTCATTATGCCCGGTGTCCTTTGGGGAGATCAATTTGCTATATCTTGCAATATCCATCTGCATCTGAACTGTCATGAAGGAATTTGAATGATAAAACAAATTTTCCCAATCTGCAGGAAGACCCACTTGGATTTTTATATGCCTTATGAGTACATCAGCCAAGCGATCGCATGCCATCACAAGATCAGTGTCTAGGTTGGGAGAAGGTATGACTGGGTCTCCTCCAGTCTTCTCTGCCTTGAATTTCTGTTCGGTATATTCACCTGCTTCATAAGTGACAGTCAGGGCCCAAGTGCGCCAGATGTTGATGCCATCAGAAGTGGAAGGGGAAGAAATGTTCATGCTGGAATTTGATCTTGGGAAATCAGACGCTGAATGCTGGATGTCCAGACTTTGGTGTTAAAGGGGGTGGAGATAGTGAGGATCAGATAAGGGAGCCTTGTATAATGTTGGCTGTCAAAGATGTATTATCATCCATTGCTCAATGAAGTACTACATGATTGGATGTGTGCTGTATATCAGATATACATTTGTCGAGTCCTGGGTCCCGGAACTCGGAACTCGGTAAGCTTCACTCAAGTTCCGGTGGTCGGAAATTGGCGTCTCATAGGGCAACACAAGCCTCGCACCCGGGATTCCACATTCTGCAAGACAACCTAGCCAACATTTTGGCATCACTCCTGATGAGTTTCTCAGCCATAAAGTCCCGGGTCCCGGGTCCCGGAACTTGGAACTCGGTATGCTTCACTCAAATTTCGGTGGTCAGAAGTGGGTCTCTCGTAGGGCAACACAAGCCTCGCACCCCGGATTCCACATTTTGCAAGACAACTTAAGGGCTGTTAAAGACCATGTCAAGAGAGCACCTGCCACTCTCTTCAGCAAAATCCCAACTTTGGTTGGCCATTAACATGGACAGTATTGACTGAATTATGTGTCAAGTCCCGGGTCCCGGGTCCCGGGTCCCGGAACTCGGAACTCGGAACTCAGCACTCGGCACTCGGAGCTTGGTATGCTTCACTCAAATTTTGGTGGTCGGAAGTGGGTGTCTCATAAGGCAACACAAGCCTCGCACCCCGGATTCCACATTCTACAACACAACCCAAGCACCATCAAAGGCCATGTCAAGAGATCACCTGCTGCTCCGGAAACTCAGTAACTTGTATTTATTACCTCCTCTGATTTGGTTGATGTACAACTACCTCGGCTCACGTGGGATATATTACATAGACGGGTGGGCTGACGTAGGGGGATTTCAGGGGTGTATGCAATTTCATCAGCAAAGTCATAGAGTTGATATAGTGTCGGCTCAATTATGATACACATGGGCCCACCCGTCTATATGTTATACCACCCCCGGCCCACCCGTCTAATTCAATCTCCTGTACAACACCCTCGGCCCACCCGTCTAATGAAATAGGGATTTCAGGGGTGTATGCAATTTCATCAGCAAAGTCATAGAGTTGATATAGTGTCGGCCCACCCATCTAATTCAATCTCCTGTACAACACCCTCGGCCCACCCGTCTAATGAAATATTATATAAAACACTCTCGGCCCACCCGTCTAATACAATATTTTATAATACCCTCGGCCCACCCGTGAATGTGACAACAAGTACCTACCCATCTATCTGATACACATCTACCTTGATACACCCATCTGCATAATATCCAACTACCTCGGCCCACCCGTCTACTGAATATTCATTTACATCGGCCCACTCATCTACTCTACATATTCCCTGCATGGGCCCACCCGCCTCCATCGGGAATAATTTGACTCCCGGCCCATCCGTCATAGTCGAGGATATTTCTACCATGGGCCCATGGTCCGCTGGCCCGTATCATACGGGATATTATGCACGTCCGTTCCCTCGTATTATACGGAGATAGGTCACTGTAATATGTGTGATCTCAGTCCCGTCACCAAATTTCTCAGCATTCAGTTCATATGAGACCATCAGACTCGGGAATTATGGATGCACCAGGAAGATTACATCACGTACCTCCTACAAGAACATGGCATGTCCGAGTGCAATCCCATTACTCTTCCTATGGATCCAAATTTCCTGTTCGGACGACCCACTGATGTCCACGCTCATGTTGATGATCTCGAGACTGAATACTGGAAGCTTGTTGGCGAACTCCTGTACCTTGTGATGTACACTAGACCAGACATTGCCCACACTGTCATGCGACTTGCGCAGAACAATGCCTCCCCAGAACCTTGTCATTACACTGCAGCCAAACATGTCCTTTGCTATCTCGCTGGCACCATTAACATGCGCACTCACTATGGAGGTGCTGGTGTTAACCCCATCCTTCACGGCTTCAGTGACTCGGACTGGGCATCATGTCCAGAAGACAGCATCTCGGTATCAGGCTATGTATGGTTCTTCAATGGTGGTCTGGTATCCCACTCTGCAAAGAAACAAACCACTCATGCATTGTCGTTGACTGAAGCTGAATATATGGTGCTCACCACAGCCATCCAGGATGGGATTTGGCTCCAATTGTTTTTCTGCTGCGTCAGAATCACCATCACTCTCCCTCTCCAGCTATTTGCTGATAACGCTGGTGCCATTGCATTGTCGAAGGAGGCTGCGAACCACATCTGCATGAAGCACATTGATCTATGATACCACTTCATTTGCCGTCACATCAAAGAAGGGACCTTCTTACCTATCTGGCTCTCAACTCACAAAAACACTGCTGACATATTCACTAAGATCCTTCCTTGTCCCATTTTCAGTCAACATTGTTCTGGTCTCGCTCTAGTGTCTCATTGAGGGGGCGTGTTGAAGTCAATGTCGTCACTGTCGTCGTAGGGTTGAGCATCATCACTGTCGTCATTTATTTTTCTCTGTTTGTCACAGTCTCTCTACTTAATTCAGTATATAAACTCTCTGCCTCGCTCATTCATACCTCAGCTGTTCTCTCCCAGACGCTGAGGTATGTTTCCATATTTCTTGCACGCCAACTTTCTCTCATTGTAATAAGTTACTAGACTTTGTCCTTAGGTATTGATAATGTTTAGCTGTTTTCTCCCAGACGCTGAGACTTTGTCCTTAGTCCTTTTCTAAGATTCCTCAGATGCACTATCCGCAAGTGCAAATCAGGATGTTCAGAAGTGAATGGGTGTGCATGAGCATCCTAACAGCTTGCAGGTATTTCTCTGTTGCTGAATCAGACATTTACCCCCTGGCTCCAGACTTCGACACTCGACTTACTTTGTCAAATAGCAACATCATATATTGCAAAGCAAATGTCCATATTTTGTGGCACAAGCTCCAATAGGCCCGTCAAATATTTGTCCGTGCATTCGAGGGGGTCCTCGGCCAAGACCAGTTTCAGGCCTTCTAGATCATTGTCTCTCAGATGAGGGGGCTCAAGGCCTCTGTCCTCAGACTGGGTAGCTGTGGCTGAGGAAAGAATGCAGCGGCGTAAAGAAGACAATGCAAAGGTTACAGAACGACATGTTGATTCACCCTTTTTGCTGTTTGCACCATCTACTTTGGGCTGTCCCTTACGAGCAGCTTTTTTCGCCTTGTTGATGGCTTTCTTGGAGGAAACATCTGAGGCAGTTGTTTCTAGATCTAATGATCAGCTGAGGATAATGAACTGCAACACATTACTCGCCTGCAGGTTGAAGACTGGCCCCGAGAGGTCACCCGCCCATTTGAGCGCACGGGCCCATGTCATATAGAGCTCTGGCAGTGTCGGAGTATGGGCTATTGCAATGTCCAATATTTCCAAGGCCTGTTTGTGGCACCCTAGATAGGAATGATGCTGTGTGAGGAGATACAGCGCCCACAAGTAGGTTGTTGGCTCAACAGAATCACCAGTCGAAGGGGGTGAGGTCACAAAGGTTGCACGAAACTCTTCCACGGTATCTTCAATTATTTGATGCTTGTCCGAATCCCTGTACAGCGGCTTAAGGTCAGCAAAGAGGGAGGGAATCCCTTTTGTGAATGCGTTGGTCAGGTAGGGTTTGAAAAATAGCACTGCATCTGAGTAGCATGACCAGCGAGGGTAGTTGCACAAGAAAATCTAAGATGCCCATTGGATTGACAATGACTACTATTGCCCTCCGACGTTGTGTTGAGATCAGACATGACCCAGGAATTCAAGAGCAAAGAATCGTTTAGTGAAGCGGAAGAATAGACATCTGATATATCTTGTGGTCCAAAAACTTGCAAGGTATGCATGTTGTACCCCAATGGATGTTCGGCCCAAAAAATGATGGTTTGACAATTGGATGGAGCCTATGATATTGTCAAGAGACAGGACCAAATTTACAAGGTGAACTTATGCAGCAATCGTAAATGATGTGAGTTTTCATGTCGTGACCCTGCCTGGTCCACCTGGGAGGCAAGTCTATGATTGCAGAAGGAAGGGCACCCTACAAGGCTAATTAGCAGGATGTTGAGGTTTGGTTCAAATTCAACTGACCACCAGGGTGTAGATCGGGATGTCAGTGCTTTGATCTGCCTTGAATACAGAAATATGGATGTATCTGGTCTGCAAATATGCAGACAATGTGACGCGATGCTTCATCTATAGAGCTGATCAATATATAACACCCACAAAGATGTCCAAGATGACAACATACAGCTTTGAGATACAAGAGTGGACACTGCAGGCTGCAGTAAGACACCAAAAAAAGCTCAACAAATAGCAATACTGACATATATCGGGTATAGCATTGGCTGCAGCCTGACTGCGGTGTACCCAATGAAGGGCATTATATCAGATGAGCCCAAGAGAGGACCCTAAAGAAACACTTGAGTTAATGGTCTAGTGGGCAAGGTAGAAACACGTACATAATATGGTAGTACTGAATCCAGGTGGCTCCAATACATGTAGCATGTGACATCTTGAGCTGGCGCACTCAGATTTGCATGGTATTCCTGGTTGTCTGAGACGAAAGACATTGTTTTTTAGATTTCAAGACGACAACTCTTTAGAAGTATTTACATACATAGATGACTATCCACCCACCATCATAGTGTTCGCCTTATTACATGCATGTGTCACATTAGGCCATTGCGCCATCGCAGTGCCATTTGGCAGTCCTAGAGCGGGTATTATGTGTGCCATCATGATGGAACCCCAAGTTCTTGCTGCATGATAAAGAACTGCCTCTAGTTTTCATAATCTATTTCAAATTCACTACCATACATCTGACCAAATTGAGATAACAACGACTCATTGCCAGAACTAAAATGCTACTCAAGGGTTAGTTCACCATGGGCACTGTCTTCTTCATCTCCATCTTCGTCTGCATCTTCATCTCCATCTTCATCGACAACTTCAACTTCAACTTCATCGATAGTGTCATTTGTTGTGTATTGACCGTCTCGAGTAGCACTGGCCCGTACTGCATTGCCTTCTTGCACTTCAGCCTGCATAGAACGATGATGAGAATATACATGCCCCACTCCCAGACCGAAGTGGAAGCGCATAAGCATGTCGCAGTCAACAAACCTTAATTCATGAGCTCATTATTAGTTGTTTATACATTGCTCCCTTAGCCCACTCACCGGTTCACATAGTATTCAAGCCAATCGTTCTTGTCCTCAGCACATGTGGACACACCCAATCCATCGGGATGTCTCCTTCGCTTCTCGAAACAAGGTATGATGTGGCAGCCCCTTAGGATGTCACACCCAATTAGTAAGTGAAAGTTCGAGAAGCCACTGAATGCCGGCTGAGTTTAAATTATCATTGTTCACTATATTAGCACCTCCTCTGTGCAAATTTGTCTTCTTTCACACTTCCATCATTCCAAATGCTGTATTCTCATTAGGATATATGCCTCCTAGGTTCAGCCTTTGTATATTCCATAGCCTTGTAGTACTTGAAATACGTCTTTACGAATTGAAAGACTTAAGTCTAGACTTGGAGTCAAAGTATTGATCCAGGCCTCCGAAGTTAATTCAATCTAAAAATAGCATGCAATATATTTACTGCACGTAGAGCACTGTCTGCCCAGTAGTAATAATGTTAAGCACATCGTTTAGTGTTTGACTTTCGTCAAATCGTAATTCACACTCGTATTTCAAATATGGTCAGGCATATGGTGTGCTGTAAGTACCCAGGGCCTATTGTTCATTTTTTGGTGCTAACTTCTTTAGTCAGTTTGTCTCATTGAAATCAGATATATTGCACACTACTCAATACTGTCTGGTACATAGCAACACTTTGAAAATTCAAGTAAAGCTTCGTCACTGAATGTATGAAGTCTAGCCCATTTCGTATGTTTGCCAGCATCCTCTATGCCCCATGACAGCCAGGGTTTGATACATCCTCTCCTTCATCAGGCATTGTCCTCTTATAGGTGCGCCCTTGTTTTTCTTGCTGCGATACATACGCAGACTCAATGATTCCCTCCCCTCCTTCTGAACCTTCACCATCCCAGCCCAATAACTCGGGTATGAAGGCAGGAGAAGCAATATCTTCTGGAATTTGATCAAGGTCGGGCACCTTGATGCCATCAGGCATATGGAGTTCGAGATTTTTGGCACAGTAATACTCTTCTAGCCATTTGTACCTGTACGTCCTCATTCTGTCCTAAGGTATGCTATATGATCGTCCACGTTCCTTAGCTGTTCCTTCACTTTTGGATCGCTCATCGGTGTCTAAGTGTATATTTTTCAGACCTGTTGTACTATCTCAGTCTCACAAATCGTGAAATCTCACCTGGTCTGAGTTCCTCTTACAGTAACCATTGATGAATTTGAAGGATGTATGGTTAGTTTCTGGGTTGCTCTTCCATCAGACTATCACTCACTTGCAATCAGTATCATGTTGGCTACCCATATCACAGCTCATCGGTGTGTGTGCAGAGGAAAGTTGGAAGCTGAAGGTAAATTTATGAGCTTGGTACTGCTTGCCATACTGAAAACTCACTTTAGTGTTACCACTACCACCACCAAAATGGAACGCCATTGCCTTCGAACGCTCCGAGAGGGCGATCTGGACATTTGATGATACAAGTATTGTTGACGTTGATGGCTATGGTGACAAATGTCATTGACTTAAGTACCACCCATGCAATGCAGACTGATTTTGTTGTGGCACTATGGTGGTTTTTTTATATCATTTGTTACAATACCTATGGTGCTGAGATGGTGTGGTTGTTTTCTTCACATTGCGATATTGATGGCACTCGGATGGTGCGGTTGTTTTGTCCTGTTACAATATTGATGGTGCTCAGATGGTGTGGTTGTTTTGTCCAGTTACAATATTGATGGCGCTCAGATGGCTGTGTTTTCTGCGTTCTAATAGCTATGGCGCTCGGATGGCAAATTCTTTGTCACACGTGCCATTGTCCATTTGAACATACATATAAAGCATCTTATTTCCTACTGGTATTGGAACTGTATTAGCAATGTACTATGAGTAGTGAGAATCATCCCCCACCCCATGAGCCTTTGCGCAAGCGTGGTGGGTCAGCACTTCACATGGGTCCGCACAAAAAAGGTACATAGCATTGCAGGTTTTGAACCACTGCCTTCTGACTCACCTCATCAGGACTTCATCCAATGCTTGTTCTGCATGGTCGGCATTTTGGTTGAACAGTCTTTGCACTTTGCAACTACCCTGCTCTCCTGACTTCAGGTATACTTTGGCTTGAAGAATTACAAGACATTGCTGTCAAAGATTATCCAGCAGAGTGAGTGCAATCATGACAACTTCATGCCGCCAGCACTTAACGATACTTTCAATTTTAAGTGTTCGACGGGAACACAGGGTGTTCATGGAGCTAGTAGATATCCAGTCTTTTAGACATCTGACAAATGGCGAGGAGGAGGACATTGTCCTCATGGGAGAATTGGTAAGTTTTCAATGCCTCAAGGTTAGCATACTTATATCTTGTAGGGGTAAAGGGGTGTCTGGTGTGTGAGGTGATGATACCAAGACCCTGAAATCT